>JAWRVZ010000626.1:0-2500 GCA_037043235.1 Rhodeus uyekii
GAGGAGGATTTGGAGCAACTTCACTGTGAGATTAAGCTCTTAAAACAATAAAAACACAAAGTGTTTCCTTTGAAATATTAAGAGCAATTAGAGCTGGAGGTCGATGAGAAGAGGAAGAGTGTGTGTTTATGGACAGATGAAGGATGGATGGTGCTAATGTTCAGATAAACACACACAGAGAGGCAGTAAAACTCATTAGCAAGGACTCGTAAAGCGAACGGCTCGATCTCTTCTCCACATGCCTGACCTCCATCATCTCACGCTCGCCGTCAGAGAGGAGCTGTAGTCTTCAGACCGCAGAGCATCATGGGAAGAGAGCACAAGCATCTGTGTGGCGTGAGTCGCTTTAGGTTGCGGAGCTTTATATTCCTGGCAGCCAAAACAAGAGCCGAAGCCCGTCAACACGCGACACGTCTGCTTCACACTCCATCAGCACACCGCAGAACGCCCGCTCACTTCTGCTAAGGTAAATATTTTCGCGCCGAGTCCGTCCGTGTTTAATTAACACAGTCTGTGCGCTCAAACTGAACAACGCTTGTTCAAACAATGAGTGTGTGTTATTCATCAAAATCACTTATGATCATAATTGTGCTGATTTACCTGATTTACATCAATGAAGAACAACAGCAGCTTCTATGAACACTGACGTCACACACACACACACACACTCACTCACATCCACACACACACACTCTCACAAACACACACACACACTTACAGGAGAAGCTCAATCAATCTGTTCTGTCATCATTTATTCCCCCTCATGCTTTCTTTACGGATGATGTATTGAATCATAATCATGTACATTTCCTTTAAAACGGATTCATGCTTCGGCTGCTCAGTGAATAAATCTGAGGCAAAAAATTCATTAATTAAATAATTCATCTGGTAAGAATCATTACAACATGCCTTTTGAACGTATGTTTATATCACTTTTATGTGTGTATGTACACACACACACACTCACACACTCACATCCATCCACACACACACACACACACACACTAACACACTCTCTCTCTGTCACACACTCACATCCACACACTCAAACCAACACTCTCACAAACACAATCTCTCTGTCACACACTCAAAGACACACACACACTACTAAATAATACTACTAAAACTACTACTTTAAGAAATGAAGAGAAACGGCAGAGGAAAAGGTTGCTGCTGTTCCTGAGCGTCAGAAAGAGGAATCTCAGACGAATCTCGGACGAATCTCGGACGAATCTCGGACGAATCTCGGACGAATCTCAGAGGAATCTCAGAGGAATCTCAGAGGAATCTCAGAGGAATCTCAGAGGAATCTCAGAGGAATCTCGGATGAATCTCGGATGAATCTCGGAGGAATCTCAGATGAATCTCAGAGGAATCTCAGAGGAATCTCAGAGGAATCTCAGATGAACCTCAGAGGAATCACAGAGGAATCTCAGAGGAATCTCAGATGAATCTCAGAGGAATCTCAGAGGAATCTCAGAGGAATCACAGATGAATCTCAGACGAATCTCAGACGAATCTCAGAGGAATCTCAGAGGAATCTCAGATGAATCTCAGAGGAATCTCAGATGAACCTCAGAGGAATCACAGATGAACCTCAGAGGAATCTCAGATGAACCTCAGAGGAATCTCAGATGAATCTCAGAGGAATCTCAGATGAACCTCAGAGGAATCACAGATGAATCTCAGACGAATCTCAGACGAATCTCAGAGGAATCTCAGAGGAATCTCAGAGGAATCTCAGAGGAATCTCAGAGGAATCTCAGAGGAATCTCAGAGGAATCTCAGATGAATCTCAGATTCCTCAGATGAATCTCAGATGAATCTCAGACGAATCTCAGAGGAATCTCAGAGGAATCTCAGATGAATCTCAGATGAATCTCAGAGGAATCTCAGAGGAATCTCAGAGGAATCTCAGATGAATCTCAGAGGAATCTCAGAGGAATCTCAGAGGAATCTCAGAGGAATCTCAGATGAATCTCAGAGGAATCTCAGAGGAATCTCAGATGAATCTCAGATGAATCTCAGATGAATCTCAGAGGAATCTCAGAGGAATATCAGATGAATCTCAGAGGAATCTCAGATGAATCTCAGATGAATCTCAGAGGAATCTCAGATGAATCTCAGAGGAATCTCAGATGAATCTCAGAGGAATCTCAGAGGAATCTCAGAGGAATCTCAGATGAATCTCAGAGGAATCTCAGATGAATCTCAGAGGAATCTCAGAGGAATCTCAGACGAATCTCAGACGAATCTCAGACGAATCTCAGACGAATCTCAGAGGAATCTCAGAGGAATCTCAGACGAATCTCAGAGGAATCTCAGAGGAATCTCAGAGGAATCTCAGAGGAATCTCAGAGGAATCTCAGATGAATCTCAGATGAATCTCAGATGAATCTCAGAGGAATCTCAGAGGAATCTCAGATGAATCTCAGAGGAATCTCAGATGAATCTCAGACGAATCTCAGACGAATCTCAGACGAATCTCAGAGGAATCTCA
>JAWRVZ010000626.1:7500-20000 GCA_037043235.1 Rhodeus uyekii
GCTCCCGTCTGAGACCCGGCCCGTCGCGCTGCGCTCAATTAAACCGTCTCTGGAAATGATGCAGGGTGAGACAGGTGTGTGTGCGTGCAGCTCAGTCACTTACAGTGTGTGTGTGCGTGAGAGTGTGTGTGTGTGTGTGTGCAGCGCAGTCACTTACAGTGAAGTCACGCTCAGTACGATCACACACACACTACCTGAAGAATATTTAGTTTCTGTAACCATGTCTCACTGTTCTAGAGGGAAATGATTGGTCTTTGTGATCTTTCATCATGTTAGATTAAAACAACTGTCAAAAATTAAT
Source organism: Rhodeus uyekii (assembly GCA_037043235.1). NCBI lineage: Eukaryota > Metazoa > Chordata > Actinopteri > Cypriniformes > Acheilognathidae > Rhodeus > Rhodeus uyekii. Next base: position 7,802 of record JAWRVZ010000626.1, read on the forward strand.
GAGGACCTTCCTATTAAATCAAAAAATATCACAATAATAAATAAAAACTATATGATTTTAATTGAATAATAAGAACCTTGTTATTTTAAATATAATTCATAAAGTCAAACAAATTCAATTAAAAAATAATGTACAAAAAAAAGTAATTTATTAAAATAAATAAAATAAAATAAAACTAATTTTAAATTTAAATTTTTTTTTATTTTAAAACTAAATAAAAAGACACATTTAAATGCACATATAAATTGTAATTATTTAAATGTATTTTAAATATAATTTACAAAAAAATAGAAAAAATTCTAAAAACACTTTAATGAAATCATTCTAATAAAAACATAATATAACAAAACTATTTAGTTTTAAAATATAAGATTTAAAAAATAAAATAAAAACATATTTTAGTCATTCCAATAAAATCATTATAATAAATAAATATTAGAATAATATATATATTTTAAGAAAAATATATAAAACTAACTTAATAAAATTTAATTATAATATACATATATATATATTATTTACATATAAATTTAACTTAATCTAATTTACAAAATATGTTTAATCATTCTCATAAAACCACAAAATAAATAATAAAATTTACAATAAAAAAGTGTTTTAATGTAAATTATTTCTAACTACATAAAAAAAAAAATCAACTAATAATAAAAAAAAGAAAAAGGTATTTTATCTTCCAATAAAATCCTGCCACTGCATTAATCTCACAAGGCTACTGATTGCAACGAACAAGAGACGTGGATTTGACTATTTAAGCTTCTGTAAATTTGCATCATCAAGCTTTTCCTGACGGATAAAAGCAGAAATCTAGTGATGAAAATCTGCATAACAGGAACGTATCATAATGATCTGAATAAATCTCAAGATCTGTATTTCCAAAGCCGTTTTTCACAGAATCAATATTTCATGGCCAATTTTCACATGAGAATGACAGATGATAATGGCGTCTGATGGGGGCAATTTCTCCTCAGCGAGGGATTCTGGGTAATTTGTCTGGTTATTGTGTGTTACAGCGCAGACGTCTAAGGGGGGGGGGGGGGGGGGGCGCTTTCAGTCATCGGCTGAATTTACATGAACACACAATCCCTCACGTTCAGTCTTTTGTTCCCGACGGCGAAGCTCCTGTCATCTAGTACAACTGACGAGTGACCGGCCGACTCTTCCAACGCAAAACTGAAGCTGAAGGCAGATTATTGAACTAGAAATAAAAACAATCATATTCATACTCGGCAGGAATGTCATTTATATTGATATGAGCTCAAATTCTGCTGGTTTTACAGCACAAGTGTCAAACTCAAAGCCCGACACTCAAAGCCCGATACTCAAAGCCCGATACTCAAAGCCCGATACTCAAAACCTGACACTCAAAGCCGATACTCAAAGGCCGATACTCAAAGCCCGACACTCAAAGCCTGACACTCAAAGCCTGATACTCAAAGCCCGATACTCAAAGCCGATACTCAAAGCCGATACTCAAAGCCCGATACTCAAAACCTGATACTCAAAGCCGATACTCAAAACCTGATACTCAAAGCCCGATACTCAAAGCCCGATACTCAAAGCCCGATACTCAAAACCTGATACTCAAAGCCGATACTCAAAACCTGATACTCAAAGCCGATACTCAAAGCCCGATACTCAAAGCCGATACTCAAAACCTGATACTCAAAGCCGATACTCAAAGCCCGATACTCAAAGCCGATACTCAAAGCCGATACTCAAAGCCCGATACTCAAAACCTGATACTCAAAGCCGATACTCAAAACCTGATACTCAAAGCCGATACTCAAAGCCCGATACTCAAAGCCGATACTCAAAACCTGATACTCAAAGCCCGATACTCAAAGCCTGACACTCAAAGCCGATACTCAAAACCTGATACTCAAAGCCCGACACTCAAAGCCTGACACTCAAAGCCTGATACTCAAAGCCCGATACTCAAAGCCCGATACTCAAAGCCCGACACTCAAAGCCTGACACTCAAAGCCTGATACTCAAAGCCCGACACTCAAAGCCTGACACTCAAAACCTGATACTCAAAGCCCGATACTCAAAGCCTGATACTCAAACCCGACACTCAAAGCCTGACACTCAAAGCCTGATACTCAAAGCCCGATACTCAAACCCGACACTCAAAGCCTGACACTCAAAGCCTGATACTCAAAACCTGATACTCAAAACCTGATACTCAAAGCCCGACACTCAAAGCCTGACACTCAAAGCCTGATACTCAAAGCCCGACACTCAAAGCCTGACACTCAAAACCTGATACTCAAAGCCCGATACTCAAACCCGATACTCAAAGCCGATACTCAAAGCCGATACTCAAAGCCCGATACTCAAAGCCCGATACTCAAAGCCTGATACTCAAAGCCCGATACTCAAACCCGATACTCAAAGCCGATACTCAAAGCCCGATACTCAAAGCCAATACTCAAAGCCCGATACTCAAAGCCCGATACTCAAGCCTGATACTCAAACCCGATACTCAAAGCCGATACTCAAAGCCCGATACTCAAAGCCCGATACTCAAAGCCCGATACTCAAAGCCCGATACTCAAACCCGATACTCAAAGCCGATACTCAAAGCCGATACTCAAAGCCCGATACTCAAAGCCCCGATACTCAAAGCCCGATACTCAAAGTCCGATACTCAAACCCGATACTCAAAGCCCGATACTCAAACCCTCAGGCTTTGAGTGTCCAAAGCCGATACTCAAAGCCTGATACTCAAAGCCTGATACTCAAAGCCTGATACTCAAAGCCTGATACTCAACACTAAATCAAATTTAATTATCAAAAAATAATTATATAAATTAAATAAATATATGGAAAATAAAAAATATTTATTACATAAATAAAACAAATTAACACAAACAGCTTTGATGCTGTTTTTGCAACAACAACAAAAATAACATGTATTAAATAACAAATAACTGAACTATAATAATGAAATTGGTCTTATATTTTCACTCAGGCACAGAAATGAACTGCGTTCGACGCCTCCTAACTTTCACTCTCCAAATGTTTTGTGGATCTGCTGTCGTTCTTCAACAGTGCCAGCGTGAAAGTTTCGAGCAGCTTCACGGGGAAACTTTCTGAATGTTTCATGAGCAAAAACTGCACTTCCACCAAAAACTAAAGCCGAACAATTAGAAGTGCGGAGAGAGCTGATCCCGGACGGCCTGTCAGGCACATCTCACACGGAAGCGCTTCTCCTCTGACGGGGTTAAAATCCCGAGGATGAGGTGTGAGGAGCTCGGGGAATCTCTCAGCGCTGGCAGCTGGTGTCACTGCGGCCCCGCGGTCCCGGCGCGCACAGCAGGGTTTCTAACCATTAAACACTCTCTCGCACTGTCACAACCAGCCGTCAACACACACTCAATCACGCCAGATCACACGCCACCGCTAAAACAGGCCCCTAATTTCACACTCACACCTGTTTAAACCTGTGAAATCGTGAAGCAGGTCGGTTTAGTGCTGAGCGACGTGTCATTTTCTTCCTCGGTTATTCCATTATGCTGTTCTAAAGCATCCTAATGTTGTTCTAGAGTCTCCTGCAACACGTTTACATGCATCCGAGGCCAAAAAACGCTAATTCTCTCATAATATCCACTGCAGCATCAGCTCTTTTCTCTCAGCGTCTGAAACGCTTTGTTTGTAGATTCAGTCTCTCTAAGCCCCGCCCCTCTGAGTGCTGCTCTGCTGTGATTGGTCAGAACCCATGCGCTCATTATCATATGTGAATCTCAGCTCTTGATCGGCAGATACGAACAGTAACGATGCTGTGGGTTTTACCGTATTAATCAGACAGCGTAATAAAACAGCGTCTCCACATGAACAACACACACTCTTCCAGCCTCACACACCGACAGGGATTGAGGGCGGGGCAAACAAACGCCAATCAAAACCACAGAAGGGACTTATGCTAATGAGTTACACTGCTACAGGAAGTGAGACTGAATTACTGACGACCCGTTTCAGGCGGTTCAGAATCGACTCTTATTTTTAGGAAACAAAAACTCCATTTATCTTTGAAACGTTAACATTCATAAACAGCTCCATTTCACAATCTGAAATTCATAACAGTGGCACTTTAAGTGACTTTACCCTATAAGTCATTTAATTAAAATACCTTTTTCATTAAACAAGACTTAATATCTTCAGTCATTTTGCTCCTTCTCCAGTAAATGTGTCTTGATTTAAGAATGTTTAGAGATTTGTGCTGAAACCCAGACAGAAACAACATCATTTTGTGCAGTATGAACACATGAAATATCTGCGCAATTTACTCAGGATGCCAAACTCATGTGTTCCTCGCGAAGAGAGAAACAAGGGGGATATAAAAACAAGGTGCATATAAAAGTGAATGGTGTGCATTAGTCACAGGGGCCGTAATAAGAGCGGCGTCTCTCTCAGCCCTGCGCCGCGGTTATTGCTTCCTGTGGGGCCGTTAGCACATGCCAATTTAAGGGCTCTAGATTAGCACGTTATACAAGAGCAGAGAAACAACAGCAAGCGCTGTCAGGAGACGTCAGCGAAACTACAGTCGCCCCGTCGCTGGAGATTTACCACAGAAATATCTGTTCTGAGCCGTCAGGAGATCACGTCATCTGAAACCCTCCAATAAAACGTCTGTTTCTGTCCATGCACGGCTAATGCTAATGCTAAAGCTCATGCTTCTCTCATGCATTCGCTTCTGCACTGAAGCAATAAACATCACGCAGAGATTTATAGAAAATAAATCAATGTATTATTTTATTATTTATTGTAATGAACACATTAACTCTATTCTACAATGACTTCATCATTTTATAATATATATTTGATATGATTTGTCATCAAAATACAAAATCCTCATTCAAACGTACTTAAACATCGGGCCGAAATTAAAAAAACTCGCAAGCTAAAGCAGGATCACAAAGCACATGATCCCAGAATCCGATCGGACACACGGATACAGACACGGATCTGCTTCATCCCAACATCCGATCGGACACACGGACACAGATCTGCTTCATCCCAACATCCGATCGGACACACGGACACGGATCTGCTTCATCCCAACATCCGATCGGACACACGGACACAGATCTGCTTCATCCCAACATCCGATCGGACACACGGACACAGATCTGCTTCATCCCAACATCCGATCGGACACACAGACACAGATCTGCTTCATCCCAGAATCCGATCGGACACACGGACACAGATCTGCTTCATCCCAACATCCGATCGGACACAGACACGGATCTGCTTCATCCCAACTTCCGATCGGACACACAGACACAGATCTGCTTCATCCCAGAATCCGATCGGACACACGGACACAGATCTGCTTCATCCCAACATCCGATCGGACACAGACACGGATCTGCTTCATCCCAACATCCGATCGGACACACGGACACAGATCTGCTTCATCCCAACTTCCGATCGGACACACAGACACAGATCTGCTTCATCCCAACACACGGACACGGATCTGCTTCATCCCAACATCCGATCGGACACACGGACACAGATCTGCTTCATCCCAACATCCGATCGGACACACGGACACAGATCTGCTTCATCCCAACATCCGATCGGACACACAGACACAGATCTGCTTCATCCCAGAATCCGATCGGACACACGGACACAGATCTGCTTCATCCCAACATCCGATCGGACACAGACACGGATCTGCTTCATCCCAACTTCCGATCGGACACACAGACACAGATCTGCTTCATCCCAGAATCCGATCGGACACACGGACACAGATCTGCTTCATCCCAACATCCGATCGGACACAGACACGGATCTGCTTCATCCCAACATCCGATCGGACACACGGACACAGATCTGCTTCATCCCAACTTCCGATCGGACACACAGACACGGATCTGCTTCATCCCAACACACGGACACGGATCTGCTTCATCCCAACATCCGATCGGACACACGGACACAGATCTGCTTCATCCCAGAATCCGATCGGACACACGGACACAGATCTGCTTCATCCCAGAATCCGATCGGACACACGGACACAGATCTGCTTCATCCCAGAATCCGATCGGACACAGACACAGATCTGCTTCATCCCAACATCCGATCGGACACACGGACACAGACACAGATCTGCTTTATCCCAGAATCCGATCGGACACACGGACACAGACACAGATCTGCTTCATCCCAACATCCGATCGGACACACGGACACAGATCTGCTTCATCCCAACATCCGATCGGACACACAGACACAGATCTGCTTCATCCCAGAATCCGATCGGACACACGGACACAGATCTGCTTCATCCCAACATCCGATCGGACACAGACACGGATCTGCTTCATCCCAACATCCGATCGGACACACGGACACAGATCTGCTTCATCCCAACATCCGATCGGACACACGGACACAGATCTGCTTCATCCCAACATCCGATCGGACACACAGACACAGATCTGCTTCATCCCAGAATCCGATCGGACACACGGACACAGATCTGCTTCATCCCAACATCCGATCGGACACAGACACGGATCTGCTTCATCCCAACTTCCGATCGGACACACAGACACAGATCTGCTTCATCCCAGAATCCGATCGGACACACGGACACAGATCTGCTTCATCCCAACATCCGATCGGACACAGACACGGATCTGCTTCATCCCAACATCCGATCGGACACACGGACACAGATCTGCTTCATCCCAACTTCCGATCGGACACACAGACACAGATCTGCTTCATCCCAACACACGGACACGGATCTGCTTCATCCCAACATCCGATCGGACACACGGACACAGATCTGCTTCATCCCAACATCCGATCGGACACACGGACACAGATCTGCTTCATCCCAACATCCGATCGGACACACAGACACAGATCTGCTTCATCCCAGAATCCGATCGGACACACGGACACAGATCTGCTTCATCCCAACATCCGATCGGACACAGACACGGATCTGCTTCATCCCAACTTCCGATCGGACACACAGACACAGATCTGCTTCATCCCAGAATCCGATCGGACACACGGACACAGATCTGCTTCATCCCAACATCCGATCGGACACAGACACGGATCTGCTTCATCCCAACATCCGATCGGACACACGGACACAGATCTGCTTCATCCCAACTTCCGATCGGACACACAGACACGGATCTGCTTCATCCCAACACACGGACACGGATCTGCTTCATCCCAACATCCGATCGGACACACGGACACAGATCTGCTTCATCCCAGAATCCGATCGGACACACGGACACAGATCTGCTTCATCCCAGAATCCGATCGGACACACGGACACAGATCTGCTTCATCCCAGAATCCGATCGGACACAGACACAGATCTGCTTCATCCCAACATCCGATCGGACACACGGACACAGACACAGATCTGCTTTATCCCAGAATCCGATCGGACACACGGACACAGACACAGATCTGCTTCATCCCAGAATCCGATCGGACACACGGACACAGACACAGATCTGCTTTATCCCAGAATCCGATCGGACACACGGACACAGACACAGATCTGCTTTATCCCAGAATCCGATCGGACACACGGACACAGACACGGATCTGCTTTATCCCAGAATCCGATCGGACACACGGACACAGATCTGCTTCATCCCAGAATCCGATCGGACACAGACACGGATCTGCTTCATCCCAACACACGGACACGGATCTGCTTCATCCCAACATCCGATCGGACACACGGACACAGATCTGCTTCATCCCAACATCCGATCGGACACACAGACACAGATCTGCTTCATCCCAGAATCCGATCGGACACAGACACGGATCTGCTTCATCCCAACATCCGATCGGACACACAGACACAGATCTGCTTCATCCCAGAATCCGATCGGACACACGGACACAGACACAGATCTGTTTTATCCCAGAATCCGATCGGACACACGGACACAGACACAGATCTGCTTCATCCCAGAATCCGATCGGACACACGGACACAGACACAGATCTGCTTCATCCCAGAATCCGATCGGACACACGGACACAGACACAGATCTGCTTCATCCCAGAATCCGATCGGACACACGGACACAGACACAGATCTGCTTTATCCCAGAATCCGATCGGACACACGGACACAGACACAGATCTGCTTCATCCCAACATCCGATCGGACACACGGACACGGATACAGACAGGATCTGCTTCGTCCCGCTGATCCGCTGCTGAAATCGAGAGACTTTACGAGCGCCGGCCGCACCGGGAACAAACACACGGCCTGAACCGCAAACATTCTCCTCCTTCCCTTTTATTCGTCCTTCAGGACGCAGAGGAAAAGTTATGAATTTTCAATGTCGTAAAAGAAATATTGCACAATGGTTTTTATGGCTGTTGGGGTCAGAGCTGGGATGAGGACATAATGAATCCTCCAAAGTCCATTTGGGTTTTAAATAGTGAAAACCAATAATGCGTCGTGAACCTCCTGAGAAACAAGGATATTACAGCAAAACACACACGCAAACATGCTGCTCTTCCTCCGTCTGTTTTCCTGCACAAATATATAAACATTGTTACATCAAGAAACATTTACTGGAGAAGCAGCAAAATCACTGAAGATATTAAGAGTGGCTTATAAAAAAGTGAGTAAGTGACTTAAACAACTTAAACAAGAGCAAATATCTGACAATGCATGAAATCTGTCTTCAGTTTGAGTTAAGATTAGATTTCCTGTGTCTGTAACAGTAGAGTGACGCTTGCAACATCAAAGTCATGGGTTCGATTCCGAGGGAAAGCAAGAACTGATTAGAATGTCAATGTGTTTCTTGAATGCGATGATAAAAGCAGCTGATAAATGCAGGAATGTGAATGTAGTTTTAAGCTCATCTTCATTGTTTTTTTCATGTTGTGATTTTGCTTCCTCTCCAATAAATGTCTTGATTTAAGAATGTTCAGATATTTGTGCTGGAAAGTGCATCTGCTTGTACATTCACTTTATCCAATATACTTGGACAAACACAATAATAAAACATCCAGATGTCAATAAAATGCAGAAACAGGAAGCGTTTCTGACATGCAAAAACATTAAGTGATTACTTACAAAAATCCAGCAGTTTCATCTGATTCACTGTATGAGAATCACATCCGTTTCAAATCTCTGAACGTTATGAATAAAATAAAACGGCCTGCGAGTGACTGAATGTAAGTGTTTATAAGGTCATGAGCCACAAAAACGGATAACAGACACTCATGAAAGCTTCTATGATCCAAGATATTGACGGTTTCTATAGAGTTTCCTGGACAAATCTGAACAAAGAACTTGTTCAATCTGAAATCTTAATCACTAAACTCTTTTACTTACAGACTCACTTTATATTGATCATCACTGTAATCGTGTGGAACTGGGGAAATCAAGAGTGTGAGGAAGAACTGCGAGTCTGAGCTCAATTACAGAAATAATCACACAAAACACTGATGAAGACCTTCATACCGTCCTGTTCACAGACTGGGCTTTAATGTTTCTGAAAGATTCTCTTCTGCTCAGCTTAGATGATAAATACAGTAAAACAGTGTAATATTATATCAGTGTAAAACAGCTGATTCTATGTGAATATATAGTAAAGTGTAATTTATTCCTGTGATTAAAGCTGAATTTATTAGATGATAAATACAGTAAAACAGTGTAATATTATATCAGTGTAAAACAGCTGTTTTCTATGTGAATATATAGTAAAGTGTCATTTATTCCTGTGATTAAAGCTGAATTTATTAGATGATAAATACAGTAAAACAGTGTAATATTTTATCAGTGTAAAACAGCTGTTTTCTATGTGAATATATAGTAAAGTGTCATTTATTCCTGTGATTAAAGCTGAATTTATTAGATGATAAATACAGTAAAACAGGGTAATATTATATCAGTGTAAAACAGCTGTTTTCTATGAGAATATATAGTAAAGTGTCATTTATTCCTGTGATTAAAGCTGAATTTATTAGATGATAAATACAGTAAAACAGTGTAATATTATATCAGTGTAAAACAGCTGTTTTCTATGTGAATATATAGTAAAGTGTTATTTATTCCTGTGATTAAAGCTGAATTTATTAGATGATAAATACAGTAAAACAGTGTAATATTATATCAGTGTAAAACAGCTGTTTTCTATGTGAATATATAGTAAAGTGTCATTTATTCCTGTGATTAAAGCTGAATTTATTAGATGATAAATACAGTAAAACAGTGTAATATTATATCAGTGTAAAACTGCTGTTTTCTATGTGAATATATATGTTATGAATATAAGCTCTGCACTTCCCTCCACGGCCACCAGAGGGAGCTCTCACACACTACATTTCCCAGAAACCCACACACTGGACTGATTGCACACACCAGCTGAAGTCCATCATCACTGTTTCTCTCACCACCTGTCAACCATCACCTGGACTATAAAAGACTGCTTTACCCATGCACACAGCGCGAAGTCTTGATTTGCTATAGCTGTCATTCTGAGCGTTTATTCCTGTCCTGATTGTCTGTTCTGATTCTGCCTGTTTTTGATTCTGTTCTGCCTGCCCTGACCTGTGCCTGGATTAACGTTGATGATTGATATCTGCCTGTCTTGACCACCGCCTGTACCACGATTCTGATCCTGTCTGCCCACCTTTGTGACCCCTGCCTGATTTACCGTTTATGTCTACTCTCTGTTTGCCCTGACCATCTGCCTGTACGACCACTGTTAATAAAGACACAAGCGATTGGATCTCTGCCTGTGAGTCCCTGTGTTACAATATAATAAAGTGTCATTTATTCCTGCGATTAAAGCTGTATTTTCAGCATCATTATTCCAGTCTTCTGTGTCACATTCTTCACAAATCATTCTAATATGATGATTTCCATGTCCATTAATTATTATAAGTGTTGAAATAAGTTAATATTTCGTTGGAAACTGTGATACATTGTATTTCTCATGATTCTATGATGAACAGAAAGTTCAAAAGAACCGCATTTATTTGAAGTAGAATCTTTTGTAACATTATAAATGTCTTTACTCTCACTTTGATCAAGTTAATGCACATGGACTCTCTCACTGAATGTGTAATATTAATATTTATCATCAGCTGCACAGATCATGTCATATTGTGCGTAAACGGATATTAACTACAACCATAATTCCTCAGTGTTTCCGTCTGGGTTTCAACACAAACATCTAAAGATTGTTAAATCAAGACACATTTACTGGAGAAGCAGCAAAACCACTGAAGATATTAAGAGTGAAAAATGAAGAGAGATTCTGATAGAGATATTTGTAGATATTTTAGCTGGAAAACAGAACAGAAACAGAGGAAGAACATCATTGTTTTACAGCGTCACACGCGGATCTGATGAGATCCACAGACGGAAAACATCTTCTGTTTCCGGAACAAACACACACACACACACACACACACACACACACACACACACACAGAGAGAAACAACTCTTGTCTAGATACTGACATCTGGTCGTGGAGGACACATTCACTGTATTAAAAGAGTGATTATTCTATTATTTTATCATGCATTCATGCAATTAAATATATATATATATATACACACACACTCACATTTTTTTCCAGAATTCAATATATTTATAATTTATTATAAAAAATAAAAATATATATAACTTTTTTTAATAAGTTAAAATATATATATATATATACACACACACATATAAATATAGAATACTAAATTATATATTTTTAAATGTATTTATTATTTTTTATTTTTTTATTTAACCGTATTTTTAAAAATTTATATTCAAAACGTTACTTGCTGATTCACTCTAATAGTTCAAATTAATAGCAATTCTAAGTGAAGGATTTTCAAAGCCTTGTATTTGCCGTAAAAAAAAGGTTTTGACATTTATATACATTTATAAAACTGGAGAAAGATTTAAAATCTCCACTCTTTGCTAGTAAATCCATAAATAATTAGAAAAATAAACTAGAACAACTGAAATAGTACTAAGTTGTAAAACACTCCAATGATCCTTGTTTTATTTACAGGCAGAAACGGGATTTCTGCTCTCGGTAACAGAGTTTCAGAACGACCTGAAGTAAATATATAATATAATGCTCATATAAACGAGTCCTTGAATCAAGACTGAAATCAGAGCGCTTATGCAAGAGCCTCAAA
>JAWRVZ010000626.1:25000-50000 GCA_037043235.1 Rhodeus uyekii
TCCACCAATAGCAAACCACAACCAATAATCAATTCCTCAAGCCCCGCCCACATTTGTTCTTGTTTGTGATGCGATTCCCTCCATATACAGAACGATAGAGGAGAAAAGACGAGTGCAAGTTCACTTTTATGGTGATTTTAAATAAGCTGTCAATCACACGAGACCCACCAATAGCAAACCTCGATTCCCCATGGACACAATCGAGTTTTCTTGTTCCAGAAGTCATTCGCTCGGATATACGGCACAATAGAGAAGAAGAGACGAACGCAACACACACATCTTCTGCAAACACTTCACACACCATGAACAAAGACGCTTAAAACGTTTCTCCTGCTGTAGTTGACGCGTGTGATGGGCTGGTGGACGGGTCAGGCCGTCTCGCTGCTTCCCCCCGCTGACCGTAAGCGGCACAGCTGCCTGTAATGACGGCTAATGCTTCTGCGCGCGGTTCTCCCGTGCCGCTCCGCTCTCGGCACAAGCTCAACACAAACACAGCGCTGCACCACAAGGGTGTCATTTAAGAGCGCCGCTGACCCCAAAATATACGCCGAAAATCTTTTCCCACTTAAAAACACTGAAGCAAATCTTTGTGTTCCTGTCGTTGCACTAATGAAAGCCAAATGTGTTTCATGAGTCTGAGCAAGAACAAGCACAACTCTTGCTCCGTCATGCAGTCACTTACATCTAACATGACGATCTGGCAGAACGCGCAGCTATTGTGCGGCCGGCGTAATCGCTCCGCTTTGTCCTTCAGTCTCAGCAGGCAGTAATTACCCAGAACACCCCGTGATGTGAGTGTGAACACATGCAGCTGTTGTGCCCTTTGTTTCCAGGGATCAGAGGCTTTATCTGCCATCATTACTGCATTATCTGAGCCGCACACTGCTGGAGACCGACCCGCGCACCAATGTGCCGTACGGAGAGAAACACACTGTCGTACACACACACACACACGTACACACACACACACTGCTGGAGACCGACCCGCGCACCAATGTGCCGTACGGAGAGAAACACACTGTCGTACACACACACACACACGTACACACACACACACTGCTGGAGCTGCAGAGCCGACCGACCCGCGCACGAATGTGCCGTACACACAGACACACACTGCCGTACACACACACACACACTGCCATACACACACGGCTCCACACACACACAACCCAACAAAAGCCTGAGCGATGCTGAAAGTGTGGAGGCCTGGAAGCATAAAATCTCGCTGTGGGATTTTCATAATATATGAATATATTTATGCATTAGTTCATTGATTCAGTTCATTGTTCTCTCTCTCTCTCACACACACACACACACACACACACACACACACACAGCTCAACAAAAGCCAGAGCGGCTGTATATATTCATGCATTAATTCTTTGATTCAGTTCATTCTTCCTATTCACTTATTTGCTTGATTTAATTCATTATTCATGTTTTAAGGACTGCTGTTTTTCTAAAGCAGTATAAAACGTTTTAGGTAATAAATAACGCAAATAAAAGAATAAATATAAACAAGTAAATGTATATATTTATTTAATTTAAAAAATAAATTTTAAATTTAAAAAAAGTAAAGGACTGCAGTTTTTCTAAGGCAGTATAAAAAGTTTTAGGTAATAAATAAATAATGCAAATAAAAGAATAAATATAAATAAGTAAATGTATATATCTTTTTAATTAAATAAATAAACATGTAAAAGTCTGCTGTTTTACAATGACGGCATGCAACCTTTTAATAAATAAATAAATGCAAATCTCTTTCACCAAGACAGGCAACGTTTTAGGATATAAAATAAACAAAATAAAATAAAATAATGTGAATAACTGCTGCTTTATCATGATAGTATTTCAGAATAAAAGGTTTAATGCAATGAGCATGAGTGTGTGCAAACACTGAAACGAAACGCAGTCTTACCGTGATCTGTGATCTTGCAGGACACGAGGTAAAGCTCCTTCAGACTCCGACCCTCCTTCGCGATGATCTCCACACACCTGCCGACACACAACACACAGGGTTAAAGGTCATCTGTAATACACTCTTTCACCGCAGCGAAATCACATCACAAAATGTAAACCTGCAAATACACGCAAAGTTTAGAATTCTGATCAACTAATATACAAATAAATGCACAGTAAAAGAGAAGTTTAAAATAAGAAAAAAATCAAAAATTAAAATAAAAGGCGGCTGATATACCGTAGCAAAAGGATTTTGAGAAATCAATTAAATAAATTAAATAATGAATACAATTAAATGATAAAATTAAAAATTGTAGGATTTTGCCTAATAAATTATAAAAATATAATCAATTAAAATGAATAATAAATGAATTAACATTTTATAAATAAATGTGAAAGGAAGGTTTTAGCATTTTTAATAGAGAAAAAAATGATGAATTAAATTGAATAATACATAGAATAAAAGTATAAAAGTTTGAATAAATAAATTCAATTGTAAATCTATTAATACATGTAATAGAGAAGTTTAGAATTTTGAATAAATAAAAAATTAAACATTTAATTTAGTAATAAATGCATTAATAAATTGAATATATAAATACATTTAAAAGACGTTTTCAAATTTTGAAAAACTAAATAGAAAATAATAAATTAAATGAATAATAAATCAATTAATAAATTGAATAAATAAATGTAAAAGATTTTGAATAAAAAATTTTGAATAAAAAAGAATACATTAAATGGAATAATATATTAATAAATTGAATATATAAATAATGTAAAAGATACGTTTAAGAATTTTAATTTTAGGATTTTGAAAAGTGAATATAAAGCGGAATCCAGTAATGTCGGTCTGCACATGCTCAGATCGTCTCAAACGAGCAGCTCGTTAATAAAGCACCTGAGCGTAATTACATCACACTCTCCCCAAGCTTAATAATGAGACGTGACTCGCCGACGGCCCTTTCTTCTCCACTGATCCCATATCTGCACCTCAAAAGCGCTTGGGAAGAAAATTAATAATTTAATTGAATTTACTCTGATTAAAAACTAAAAGGGTTTTCACATGGAAAAGGCGTCCGTGCCAAAACTGTTAATCCCTCGACTTCAAAGACACGCGAACACGGATCCGGCATCGTTCCTGCCTCTGCGTGTCGCCGGACATCATAGAGGCCGAGAAAATCCGTCCGTCTGACCCCTGCTGACCTTTAGTGCTCGTCTCACTCTCTCTACAACACTTATCCTCGTCAGTTTGACCTTCAGCTCACGGAGAAACTTCCTGTCCCTCTAGAATCAGTGCAGATCCATTATAAACCCAATATATCAAACGCTTTTATTGGACAAATGTGCTCACACACACTCACACTGTGTGTCTGTGTGTGTGTGTGTGTGTGTGTGTGAGAGTGTGAATGTGAGTGTGTGTGAGAGTGTGTGTGTGTGAATGTACGCTGCTCTGGAGATTCACCATCTAATGCACAGAATCGGTTTTCCACGATCTGATTGAGTTTCTACATCTCTGATCCGGCCGGAGAAAATCACCGCCGGCGCCAGAACCTCACTTCCGTACAGAGCACATCACCTCATCTGAGTCCAGCATCTCAACAAATGAACAGATCCAAACGAGAGAGAGAGAGGGAGAGAGGGAGATGAGATGAGAGAGAGAGAGAGATGTGAGAGATGAGAGGATGAGAGAGAGAGAGAGAGAGAGAGAGAGAGAGAGAGAGAGAGAGAGAGAGCGCTGGTTCCCACACCAGGATGAAGATTGTTAGGATAGATCTGCACCAGCAGCTCAACGCTTCGTTAGAGTGGAGGAGGAGAATCACGGATAAATACATGACATTACATAAACGAGAAAGTCCTGAAATGAATTCAACTATATGAATCAAACCTATACAATCAATCAATCAATCAATCAATCAATCAATCAATCAATCAATGCTTTAAAATGCATCTTCAACATTCTCATTATCCTCATTATCATCATCATCCTCAACATCATCAACATCATCATCAACATCATCTTCAACATCATCAACAACATCCTCAACATCATCATCCTCATCATCATCCTCAACATCATCAACACCATCATCATCTTCAACATCCTCATCATCATCATCATCTTCATCAACATCAACATCATCATAAACATCATCAACATCATCATCAACATCCTCAACATCATCATCCTCATCATCAACATCATCATCATCATCATCATCCTCAACATCATCAACACCATCATCATCATCTTCAACATCATCATCAACATCCTCAACATCATCATCCTCATCCTCAACATCATCATCCTCATCATCATCCTCAACATCATCAACACCATCATCATCTTCAACATCATCATCAACATCCTCAACATCATCATCCTCATCCTCAACATCATCATCCTCATCATCATCCTCAACATCATCAACACCATCATCATCTTCAACATCCTCATCAACATCCTCAACATCATCATCCTCATCCTCAACATCATCATCCTCATCATCATCCTCAACATCATCAACACCATCATCATCTTCAACATCCTCATCATCATCATCATCTTCAACATCATCATCAACATCATCAACATCATCAACATCATCTTCAACATCATCTTCAACATCATCATCAACATCATCATCCTCATCATCATCATCAACATCATCATCAACATCATCTTCAACATCCTCATCAACATCATCTTCAACATCCTCATCATCATCTTCAACATCATCATCAACATCCTCAACATCATCATCCTCATCATCAACATCAACATCATCATCAACATCATCAACATCATCATCAACATCATCTTCAACATCCTCATCATCATCTTCAACATCAACATCATCATCAACATCATCAACATCATCATCAACATCATCTTCAACATCCTCAACATCCTCAACATCATCAACATCATCTTCAACATCCTCATCAACATCATCTTCAACATCCTCAACATCATCAACATCCTCATCAACATCATCTTCAACATCCTCAACATCATCAACATCATCATCAACATCATCTTCAACATCCTCAACATCATCAACATCATCAACATCATCATCAACATCATCTTCAACATCCTCAACAACATCATCTTCAACATCATCATCAACATCATCTTCAACATCCTCATCATCATCTTCAACATCATCATCAACATCATCTTCAACATCCTCATCATCATCAACACCATCATCATCTTCAACATCCTCATCATCATCATCATCTTCACCATCATCATCATCATCTTCAACATCCTCATCATCATCAACATCATCCTCATCAACACCATCATCATCTTCAACATCATTATCATCCTCATCATCAACATCATCATCTTCACCATCATCATCCTCATCATCTTCAACATCATCATCATCATCATCATCCTCATCATCAACATCATCAACATCATCATCTTCAACATCCTCATCATCTTCAACATCATCATCATCCTCAACATCATTATCATCCTCAACATCCTCATCTTCAACATCCTCATCATCTTCAACATCATCTTTAACATCATCATCCTCAAAATCATCATCATCATCATCATCTTCAACATCAACATCATCTTTAACATCATCATCCTCAACATCATCATCATCATCTTCAACATCATCATCATCATCTTCAACATCAACATCATCATCATCTTCAACATCATCATCATCCTCATCATCATCATCCTCATCTTCATCAACATCCTCATCTTCAACATCCTCATCATCTTCAACATCCTCATCATCATCATCATCTTCATCAGCATTTTCATCTTCAACATCATCATCATCATCATCCTCCTCAACATCATCATCATCAACATCCTCATCATCATCTTCAACATCCTCATCATCATCATCATCATCATCATCCTCCTCCTCAACATCATCATCATCAACATCCTCATCATCATCATCATCAACATCCTCATCATCATCATCATCATCATCTTCAACATCATCATCATCATCAACATCCTCATCATCATCTTCAACATCATCATCATCATCATCATCATCTTCAACATCATCATCATCTTCAACATTCTCATCATTCTCATCATCTTCAACATCCTCATCTTCAACATCCTCATCATCATCTTCAACACCATCATCATCTTCAACCATCATCATCTTCAACATCCTCATCATATTCAACACCATCATCATCTTCAACATCCTCATCTTCAACATCCTCATCATCATCTTCAACACCATCATCATCCTCAACATCAACATCATCATCATCTTCAACATCCTCATCATCTTCAATACCATCATCATCTTCAACATCATCATCATCATCTTCAACATCCTCATCATCTTCAACATCTTCCTCAACATCGTCATCATCAACATCCTCATCATCATCTTCAACATCATCATCATCATCTTCAACATCCTCATCATCTTCAACATCTTCCTCAACATCGTCATCATCAACATCCTCATCATCATCTTCAACATCCTCATCATCATCCTCCTCAACATCATCATCATCTTCAAAATCAACATCATCTTTAACATCATCATCTTCATCAACATTCTCATCTTCATCATCATCAACATCCTCATCATCATCTTCAACATCAACATTCTCATCATCATCATCTTCAACATCATTATCATCCTCAACATCCTCATCTTCAACATCCTCATCATCTTCAATACCATCATCATCTTCAACATCATCTTTAACATCATCATCCTCAACATCATCATCATCATCATCTTCAACATCAACATCATCTTTAACATCATCATCATCTTCATCAACATTCTCATCTTCAACAACATCTTTAACATCATCATCCTCAACATCATCATCATCATCATCATCTTCAACATCATCATCATCCTCATCATCTTCATCCTCAACATCATCATCATGATCTTCAACATCATCATCTTCATCATCATCTTCCTCATCATCTTCATCAACATCCTCATCTTCAACATCCTCATCATCATCTTCAACATCCTCATCATCTTCAACATCCTCATCATCATCATCTTCATCAACATTCTCATCTTCAACATCATCATCTTCAACATCATCATCATCATCATCATCTTCAACATCATCTTTAACATCATCATCATCATCAACATCCTCATCATCATCTTCAACATCCTCATCATCATCCTCCTCAACATCATCATCATCAACATCATCATCATCAACATCATCATCTTCAACATCATCTTTAACATCATCATCATCATCATCCTCATCATCTTCAACATTCTCATCATCATCATCATCATCATCTTCAACATCATCTTTAACATCATCATCATCATCCTCATCATCATCATCTTCAACATTCTCATCATCATCATCATCTTCAACATCCTCATCTTCAACATCATCATCATCAACATCCTCATCTTCAACATCATCATCATCAACATCCTCATCTTCAACATCATCATCATCCTCAACATCATCATCATCTTCAACATCCTCATCATCATCTTCAACACCATCATCATCTTCAACATCCTCATCATCTTCAATACCATCATCATCTTCAACATCATCATCTTCAACATCCTCATCATCATCTTCAACATCCTCATCATCTTCAACATCTTCCTCAACATCGTCATCATCAACATCGTCATCATAATCTTCAACATCCTCATCATCATCATCATCATCCTCCTCAACATCCTCATCATCTTCAAAATCAACATCATCTTTAACATCATCATCATCATCATCATCTTCATCAACATTCTCATCTTCATCATCATCAACATCCTCATCATCATCATCTTCGTCAACATTCTCATCTTCAACATCCTCCTCAACATCATCATCATGTTTTCATCCATGTGTGAGCACACGTATGATCTGAGAGCATGTAGCTGATGGGAATAACGAGCTTTGATCTTGCTGTCGTCTGAAGTTACCATCTTTATAATGGTCCGCCATTACGGCCGCTCTCGGTTTCCTCACCTCGCTAATTCCCCTTCCTGTGTCGCTCCATGACTCAAGGCCGTGATGCCCAATAAAGGGACATTAAAGTGGTTTCCATGACGACGGAGACAATCCACAGTCAGCCAATTAGGCTGAGAGCATTGACGGGCGAGCGAGGGAGAGAGAGAGAGAGAGAGTGGGGGGGAGACACTGAGGGAGAGAGAGAGAGGGAGGGAGAGAGAGAGAGAGAGAGAGTGGGGGGGAGACACTGAGGGAGAGAGAGATAGAGTGGGGGGGGGGAGACACTGAGGGAGAGAGGGGGGGGGGAGACACTGAAGGAGAGAGGGGGGGGGGAGACACTGAGGGAGAGAGGGGGGGGGAGACACTGAGGGAGAGAGGGGGGGGGGGGGGAGACACTGAGGGAGAGAGGGGGGGGGGAGACACTGAAGGAGAGAGGGGGGGGGAGACACTGAGGGAGAGAGAGAGGGGGGGGGACAGTGAGGGAGAGAGAGAGTTAGAGAGAGAGAGAGAGAGAGAGAGAGACTTCAACTACCCACAACAATCAGGACAGACGTGTAAAGACGAGCCGGACTGGATAATCAGCTGATGATGAAGACACATCTTCATCACGGATCTGCGCTTGCATGTCACTGTTTACTTTAATCAGACGACTGATTGTTGACTGACGTGACTGAGAATCAAAGTCCAGTTCTGGGAAAAAGAGAGGATGAAACTCTGTTTATTTCACAGATGTTCTGATTAACAAGTTTCTCTCATTTACATTTGTATCAAAACAGCGTGAGTCTTTAACTAGTGAACGAGTGAATGAAGAGTTAACCGGTCACTAACTCACCCGTCTCTAAACATCTCAGATCCTTCTGCTGCGTTCAATCCTAGTCATTATTTCAAATAAATAAATAAAATAAAAAAACATAATAATCTGAATAAATATATTAATTTACTTGTGTATTATTTTATGTATTTCTATTTACATTAATTAATAAAAAGAAATAAAATTAAATAATCTGATCTTAAATATAAATTGATTCTATATTTATTTTCATTTTTCTTGGTTGATATATATATAAGTTTAATTAATATAATAACTTTTTATTTTTTAAATTAAATAAATATAAATAATTAAATAACTAAATATAATATATAAATTAATAAAAATTCATTCTAATTTACTTATTTATAATACTTTTAATTATATTTTTTGTTCTATTAAATATACATATACAAATAAATATAATACAATTTTTTTAATGTATAATTAATGGATAAATGTATTTCTTTATTTAATGACATTAATTATTTTATTTTTTTATTCAGTTACATGCATTTATTTGTACTCTTGCCACATCAGCATCAGAACAAAGTCTTTTTACAAAATTACAATAAAAACTATCATTACATCTTTCAATTTGACTAAGCGCATTAAACAAACGCCTGAAGATTATTTACAGTTCAGGAGGAGATGGAGACGCAGCGAGACACAGGGGTCAGTGATGAAGTAATGAAGCCGTCCGGTGTCAGACCTGTGCCGACGGCCCTGGACAGCTGACCAATCAGAGCGCAGGACAGCTGTCCGGTGACACCTGACCAATCAGAGCGCAGGACAGCTGTCCGGTGCAGTGACCTCATCAGTCAGTGTGAGACGCGGGACAGACGCTCAAGGACACGGGACTCAAGTCTGCATTTCATTGACCCGCTCCTGCATAACGACCACAAACCAATCAAGCTTCAGTTAACAGATTCATTTACACTCTATATTCGGACACATACGGACGTTTAAAGGGACAGAAACCTTTTCTTCTGTACAAAAAGCGGGTCAGATAATTTTAGGGTGAACTGTACCTTTAAGATACCTTTCAAAAATAATATTGTAAAAGGCATTACCACTATTATATATATATAAACATACATGCATACAGTATTTATAGTATAATATAAAATTGAACTATTGAAACACGGAAAGATAATATTTTATTTCATTTACTTGAGAGATATATATATATATATATATATATATATATATATATATATATATATATATATATATATATACTCATTTTAATTACTTAAAGTGATATAAATATACATATATATATATATATATATATATATAAATTATAGTATGTATATATTTTCTCTATATTATTTTAAGTGAATAAAACAGATTTATAACTAAAAAAAAATATTCAAAATATAACAGTAATATATATTTAACACAGAAAAATGTTTTATTTGTTTCCTATATATCCTTAATATAATATGTCATCTATTTATATATATTATTTAAAAACATTTTGCATATAAAATACGGAGTATATTGATTTTTTCCCCCTTAATAATAACAACCTTCATTTAAAAACTGTATTTGTGTTATCTTTGACTAATATGTTAATTTATTTGATGATCTGAAACATTTAAGTGTGATAAACAATAAGAAATCAGGAAGGGGGCAAACACCAATACACACACACACACACACACACACACACACACACACACACACACATTACCAGCCAAAAGTTTGGAAATAATAATTTTATTAGTATTAAACAAAATATATTTTTCCCCTTGTTTCAGCCTTATTAAACGTGTTTCATCAAAGGACTGTCAGCAGAGCGACGTCTGCAAATAACGTAGAAACAAACCGGTTTTCAAGAACAAATGCGGATGAATAAAACCAGCGCATGTTCTGAATGACAGACGATATTCAGTGTTTAATGAGACACTGACAGACATTAGTGTGTGGCTCCTCACATCATCATCACACACACACACACACACACACACACACACACACACACACGACAACAACGAGAGCCGCGCATAAAGACACGATTTATCACAAAAGAGCCAGACGGACGAGTGTAACGACAGACGGGTCAACAGAAGAGTTAAACACACACACTCAAGGCCGCCGCGCGTCTATTCAACACAAACTACCTGAACTCCTCCAACACACACACACACACACACAATCTCTCCCTGACAGACCGACGATGAACCGGCGCTCAAGGACTGGAGAGGGGGAAGACAAAGAGCGAACAGAAATAAACGACTGCAGTCTTAATGAAATGGAAGGGCGGAACAGAGAGAAGCTCGTTTCTTCTTTCGCTGAGCGCTTTACAAAATGATTCTCGCTGTAAATTTCTTTTTATACGTCCCAATAAAGCCTGATATGCATGACTGGAAATGCTTTCGTCTTTGACTCTCGTACATGTTCACAAATAAAAGAGTTTCCATCATGAAGATGAACT
This sequence comes from Rhodeus uyekii, assembly GCA_037043235.1. Lineage (NCBI taxonomy): Eukaryota > Metazoa > Chordata > Actinopteri > Cypriniformes > Acheilognathidae > Rhodeus > Rhodeus uyekii. The sequence continues at coordinate 36,187 of JAWRVZ010000626.1, forward strand.
GAGTGCTGTTATGATAATAATCTGGACAACCTTTGGGAGAAAACACAGCAAATATTAAAAAAAAAACCTTAATAACACTTTAAAAATATATATGAATGGACAAGTTACACATATACACACACACTCTCTCACACACACAAACACAAACACACACACTCACTCACAAACACACACACACACACACACACTCACTCACTCACTCACTCACTCACAAACACAAACACACACACTCACTCACTCACAAACACAAACACACGCTCACACACACACTCACTCACTCACTCACTCACAAACACACACACACACTCTCGCACAATTACTCACACACACGCTCACACACATAAACTGAGTTCTGCTAGTTCTGCTTATTTATACTTTGAAATTCTTAAAACAAATTTTGTTTGCCTACATTTTTGTTCATTTGAGTTTTCCAACTTATTTGGACTTAGAGTATAACAATTAAAAATGTTATTAAGTTGTCTTTTAATACTCTTAAACCTGAGCTAACATGAACTCACATTAATAAAGATTAACATCAACTAACTATAACCATGTAGAAAATTATGAATATCATATAAAGAATCCTGTTTCATTTCATTCTGCTGGTTGTGAAACACAAGCGTAAGAGAGACTGCAGATGATAAACGCTCATTCACGTCAACTTAAGCAACTTTACGGGATCAGTGTGCGTTTCTCTCCGGAGCGGATCCGACTCTTCCCAAATGAGCCATCAAGCCGCTTCTGTGATCCAATTAAAAGTGAAGGCCGCGTTTGATTGACTTCAGCAACTTCCACAAAGAGCTGAACTCTTGATACGGGCTGAACTTGACGTTGTTTACGGTAATTCGAGGCTGGAATATCTCCCTGCGGACGTCCCTCCGACTCCCATTACAGCCCAGCCAATCCCAACCAACCAGCATCCCAACCCGGGGAAAAAAGCCCTGGATGTTGTGATGTGAGCGATTGCTAATTGCCACGCACTTTGATTACCGGCGTTTATTTTAATGAGTGCCGTACGGAGGCCGGGATATTAGCGGCGTGTTCGTGGCAGCGGCTAAATTGAAGCGTGTTCATTAAACTAATGGATATGAAGAGCTGGAATAAGAGGAGGTGAAATATAGAAGAGCGGGAAGTAAAAGCTTTGCCGTGGCATGATTTCCACATAACTTGGTTCTTCTATTATACGGCCTGGTTTTAATTACACAAAATATGCCTCAGATGTCAGGCCACGATAAGACATTCACATCCACCCGTTCAGACGCGTTTAGAGCAACGGGTGACGGACGAGTTACGCCGGGTTATGAGCATCAATACACGAGCCGGAGCTTACAAACCCTGGCTTTCTCATCGGAGTGAAACTCTTTCTGCTGGTTAGCGATGAACGCAAGGAAGTCCCGCATCATAACGGATCGTGCTAACGGCAGGAAGCAGGGTTTACATACATTACATATTTAACCCGGCCTTCTGTTGTTTCACGCAAGACTTCAGCGTCCCGTATAGGAGAATCTGTCGAGAACATGCAAACTCAAATTACACCCCTAAATCAAAAGAGAAAACGAAGCCATTAAGATTTCTGTGCTTTGCAACATTATTTTAAAGGCAATTTAAGCATTTTTATTTATTTAGTAGAGAAGTGCAACCAAAACTATCATGACTTATGCATTATTAATAATAATAATCAGAAACATGCATTAAAATGTTTTTTAATAGTCTTGAGTATTTACTTCTGACGTCTATTTTTAGGACCATTAAGACTTATTTGCATTGCAACATTATTTTCATGGCAATTTAAACAGTTTTTATTTTTTTTATCACCATAAAGGCATATGCATTCTTATTAATAATTATTATTATTATAATTATAAAAAGAAGAAGAAAGAAGAAGAAGAGGAAAGAAGAAGAAATAAGAAAGAAGAAGAAGAAGAAAGAAGCAGAAGAAGAAGAAGAGAAAAGAAGAAGAAGAAGAGGAAAGAAGAAGGAAGAAGAAGAGGAAAGAAGAAGAGGGAAGAAGAAGAAGAAGAAGAAGAGGAGGAAAGAAGAAGAAAGATGGGTCACACTTTAATGTGTGTTACATGCATTTATTATAGTAATAACTATAAATTAGGAGCAACAAACACTAATCCTACAGTAAACATGTAGTTAATATCACTCAATACTTGCAGAATTACACTGTAACAGAGTGAAATTAAAATTACATTTCGGTTAAATAAAATAAAAATTGTAATCAAAAGATGCATTAAAATAGTGAATATTAAGGACCATTAAGATTTACTTGCTTTGCAACATTATTTTTTTTAGGCAATTTAAGCGTTTTTATTTATCTACTTGTTAAATCACCAACAAAAACTATCATAAAGTTTTAATACTATTTTTCAAAATGCATGTAAACAGGCGTTCAACTTCTTCGGTTTCCTAAACGTTTGCTGTATTTTTAGAGTTCAAACTGGGTTTCCAGAGACCGTCATCTGCTTGTCAGGCTCATCTTTCTGCGCTGAGAATATCCGTAATGAATAAAAATGGCTTGGGCTGCTGGACGCGTTCAAGTCATTTAGGAGGCAGCAGCTCATAAAGGACTTTTAATCCGATGTTCCCTGAAAACGAGCGTCCTGAGGGCCAATAAAGACGCAGACATTCGGGTTTCTACACAACACACCAGTCTTTCTCCCGGTCCGACGGTCAGAGTCTCCAATGAACTTCCCAACGGATCGCCAAGATCTGATCCTGCCGGAGAATAACGGAAGAAGATGTGAAGTTGAAAACCCTGTTTATCCCTTTTCAAGGTGAATATTCGTCTCCACTTTCAGGGATTCATCACAATCCCATTATCTGCGCTGAAAGTGAACTTCAGTACGAGCTCAATCCCTCTGTCTTATCACGGACGCCACAGACCGCAAACTTCACAACTACACAGAGCCAAAGGAGAAGAAGTTGATGCAATTAATATGATAAATCCAATCGCAGACAGAGAGAGAAAACTTTAGAAACACTATCTGGAGAATAAAAGCAATGATAAACGTCCTGCAGGGAAAGCATGAAACGCATGGCGTCAATAGCAGACTGCATCAAATCATCAGCTGCTTTCATGTGCGACTGATGTGAATCGGTGACTGTACGGCTGTCTGGCGCTGAAGCCGCGTCTCCAAAGCGATTCGCCGCGTCTGTAATGAGTCTGAGATCTGATCCGTCACCAACACACGCCTGCAAGAGACGAGGACTGTCAGGGGTCTGTCGCTTCAGTCTTGATTCCGAGGCTTTGGTCTTGTCAGGATTCGGACATTCATGGCCCGTGTGTTTGTCCTTGTGAGTGTTTGCTCGTTCTCCTGCGATGTCATGTGAGTGGCATAGGCGGAGTTTCACTTTTGTGCTTGGGGGGGCACCAGACCACGAGCTCAGTTTTTTTTATATCATATTTATATATCATTAATTTTACATATAAAATACACTTACAATGAACAATGACTTTATACCAGTGCTTCTCAATTATTTTCTGTCACGCCCCCCAAGGAAGAGGTAAACATTTCGCGACAAAAACTTTCGCCTTATTGTTTCCATGGTAACGCGTCATGCTTATCACCTGACATACCGCAGTCACAAAAAGCGCTGTATAATAGATAATTCAAAATAGTCACCAACTTGTTTGCTCAACTTGTTGAAACCGAAAAGAAATCTTATGTGGTTGAAAACACTGAGTTGTTGTGATCAATGACAAGCTCAGAGCCCGTCTTTTTTTTTTGGCTCAGTGCCAGATATCGCGTGAAAACACGTGTGAATTTAGTGGTTGATCACGTGACACCGGCGTGATCGTACACGTCAAAGGATGAGGGGATGATTATCTGAACTTCTGCTCTTGTTCAGTGCAAGAAAACCTACTCCCTGGCAAAAAAAAAGCATGTACCCCAGGGTAACGTGCGCCCCACTATTTGAGAACCACTGCTTTATACAAAGAATAGCGAATAGAACAGACTCTTTATAGTTGCTGTTTTGTTTTGCATCGGCAGTGAAAGGGTTAACACGGGGAGTTCAGAAGTGCGGCAAAAAGTGTGTTAGACGGGTGCGCTTGTTACAGTGTGTTGTTCTTCGTTCCGATTAAAGTTCATAAACAGATCCTCCCTTGACCTGTCATATAACTACTTCAGACATTACAATATCTTACCTAATGCAGAAGAAGCCGCCTCTTTTTCCGAGATGCGTAGATGTCCACTGTCTTCTCTTCTGATAGATTTCACACTTTTAGTAGTGGATTTAAAAAAACGACGAATGTCCATTTTGTTTATTCAGCGCGTAAAACAGAACGAGAAGAGCGTCCACTCACGTACCGCGATACTTTGAGATTCGCAAATCGCGGGAGAATGTAATAAAGCTACAGTAATAAAAAATTAAATACAGTAATAAAAAATTAATTAGCCACATCTTACTCATTCTATACACAGAACTAATAAGATAAAACAAATAAAACGAGAAAATATGAATTCTGTAATAACAAAAAAACATATTCAAAGCACAAGGCAGGCATTAATTGGCTCTGGTCTGGGGGGGCAGTGCCCCCCCCAGCCCCCCCCAAACTCCGCCTATGGTGAGTGGGCACGGTCTTGGGTTTTTACTCGAGCCACGCTCTTTCGTGTCTGCGCGTAATCTTTTTACATTACGAGTTTTCATGTTTTACATCGGCCGTGTGCTTTCATGTTGTGTTTTGTGTTGCACGTAGTTTGTGTTTTACGAGCTGTGCTGTCTTACATTTACATTTATGCATTTGGCAGACGCTTTGATCTAAAGCGACTTACATTGCAATCAGCGACACATTGAATCAGTTCTTGCTTTCTCTGGGATCGAACCCATGATCTTGATGTTGCAAACACCAATGCTCTACTAATTGAGTGATGCGCGTTCGCATTGGCCGTGTGTTTGTGTCGTGTCGTTGTGTAACCCCACCCGTCTTGTTCCCCTGTTACACTGTGATTTGTCCCAGCTGTTCCCTCTCTTTATCCTCCGTATGTGCTCCCTATTTAATCCCTTCGTGTTTGCGGTCTTGTGTCGCGTTGTTGTCGATCTGTGTGTCTTTCATGTCGTGTGTGCTGCTCGTCAATCAGGAAACTACAGCGGACAGTCAGGACACTGGTTCCCCCCTTCCCATCCTCCAAGATCTTTACACCTCCAGAGTGAGAAAAAGGGCAGCGAAAACCCTCTGGATCCCTCACACACTCCGTCTCTGGCCCAGCACGTCACACACCTCTGCAGCTCCTCTCTACACTCGCTCACACATGAGAAACACACTCACAGATGCAAAACTATGAGTTGCTGTACAAACAAACTGATCTATTTGATGTGATAATCTGCTCACGTCCTGAAGAATCAAGGAATCATCTAAATTCAGTGCTGAAACTCCTCGATTCCACAAACACGCTTGAAATGAGCCCAGCAGAGGATTCTGGGAATGTGTGTGCGTGTGTGTATGAGTGTGTCAGTGTGCATGAGTCTGCGTCAGTGTGCATGAGTGTGTGTGTGTGTGTGTGTGTGTGTGTTTTCTGGAGTGCATTAATCAGTTCATCTGGAGATCTGGATGTTGAGGCATTAATTCAACCTTCATCTTCCCATTAACCTACTTTTCCAGCGTGTTTAACGAGCGGCAGAATCAAGCTGCTGTTGCTTCCGGAAGTTTCTTCAGATCGTACGGATTAACATCCATATTTTAACAACAGCTAATGAGACGCACACACAATTATAACAACATTTCTCCACAAAAACTCTTATTATAAACTCTTCTACATTATGGACTCGTTTCTCTTCTGCTCACCGTTTATTTCACACGCGTGTTCTGATCCATCCATCTGTCCATCCATCCATCCATCTGTCCATCCATCCATCCATCCATCCGTCCGTCCATCCATCCATCCAATCCATCCATTCATTCATCCATCTCTCTCTCTCTATCCATCTCTCTATCCATCTATGCATCCATCCGTCCATCCATTCATCTCTCTCTCTCTATCTATCTATCCATCCATCCATCCATTCATCTCTATCCATCCATCCGTCCATCCATTCATCTCTCTCTCTATCCATCCATCTGTCTGTCCATAAATCCATCCATCCATTCATCTCTCTCTATCTATCCATCTCTCTATCCATCTATCCATCCATCCGTCCATCCATTCATCTCTCTCTCTCTATCTATCTATCCATCCATCCATTCATCTCTATCCATCCATCTGTCCATCCATTCATCTCTCTCTCTATCCATCTATCCATCCATCTGTCTGTCCATAAATCCATCCATCCATTCATCTCTCTCTATCTATCTATCCATCCGTCCATCCATTCATCTCTCTCTCTATCTATCTATCCATCCATCCATCCATTCATCTCTATCCATCCATCTGTCCATCCATTCATCTCTCTCTCTATCCATCTATCCATCCATCCATCTGTCTGTCCATCCATCCATCAATCCATCTCTCTCTATCCATCTATCCATCCATCTGTCTGTCCATAAATCCATCCATCCATTCATCTCTCTCTATCTATCTATCCATCCATCCATCCGTCCATCCATTCATCTCTCTCTCTATCTATCTATCCATCCATCCATCCATTCATCTCTATCCATCCGTCTGTCCATCCATCCATCAATCCATCCATTCATCTCTCTGTCAATCCATCCATCCATCCATCCATCCATCCATCCATCCATCCATCCATCCATCCATTCTCTCTCTCTCTCTCTCTATCTATCTATCCATCCATCCATCCATCCATCCAAATGTAAGATTTATGCATTGAATTGCATATATGACTTTCATCCAATTGGATTATATTTTTAACAGACAAACTGCTAAATTAATGTGATGCATATTTGTAAGATTTATGCAATAAACTGAATGTTTTAAATACCAGGCTGAAATATTTATCATCAATAAATCCAACCAGTTTCAACATTTTAAATATGGCGTGTTCAGCTGACATTTTAATCCGAATCATTTAATCTTCACAATGCTTATTCTAAGCAATCTGTATGAAAGCATTTTGATTAGACAAATAAAAAGAAATATGTTACAATCTGACAAGATGTTTTTTGCCATTTTATTAAAACTGATGCACTAAAACCACATTTCATGATCCTAATTTAGCAGCGAGACGCTGTGTTCAGCCTGCTGGACGGATGGAGGAGGGAAGCGGAGGAAAGCGCGGGCTGATGCTGTGTGTGCAGGAGGATGAGCGCGTGAGAGACGGAGGAATGTGGCGTGTTTGGCAGAGCGGTTCGTTCCCTGGCATCAGAACAGAGCCAGAAACATTCGCCACGGCCCACCAGGAAAACCAATCCGTCATTCCTGACATCTCAGGGCGCCGTTCAATACGCAACTTTCCATAAAGCGACAACTTTCCCACCAAATGCCTGACATACTGGCATGAAGAGGCGACCTAAACGCTTCCAGACACTCAGAGCCGACCGCATCGCTCCGATCACGAGCCGGAGAACTGCAGAATCATATCCAAGAGTTTTCACAGGTGATCAAATCATATCAATTTATCACGCCGGCAGCAGATCTTAAACGGACAGTTAAACTGAAAAAGGTCATTCCTGCTTTTATCATCACATTCAAGAAACACACTGACATTCTAATCAGTTCTTGCTTTCCCTCAAACTCATGTTATTCATAACTATGTGAACACTGGGGTACAAAAACCATTGACTTTCACTGAACAAAAGACTTTCTTCAAAGTAACTTGTTTTTTTATATTCTATATCATACATGCAACATTAAGGAGAGTAAATGATGACAGAATAATCATTTTTGGGTGTCCTGTCGCTTTAAGAGCTCATCCTGAACAAGCGTAACGCTTCACACGCATTTTATCATCAGTCAAATTTGAGCTAAATATAAAGCACATCAAATGTATAGAAATGTACATAAACATATGCTATATGAAATCTCTTAATAAATATTTCAGATGGAAATATTCAATAATTTATGCCTTAATTTGTGAAAGAATTGTCTCCTAAGGCTGCTTTTATTTGATAAATAAATTGTAATATTATATCAGTGTAAAACAGCTGTTTTCTGTGTGAATATATAGTAAAGTGTCATTTATTCCTGTGATTAAAGCTGAATTTATTAGATGATAAATACAGTAAAACAGTGTAATATTATATCAGTGTAAAACAGCTGTTTTCTATGTGAATATGTAGTAAAGTGTCATTTATTCCTGTGATTAAAGCTGAATTTATTAGATGATAAATACAGTAAAACAGTGTAATATTATATCAGTGTAAAACAGCTGTTTTCTGTGTGAATATATAGTAAAGTGTCATTTATTCCTGTGATTAAAGCTGAATTTATTAGATGATGAATACAGTAAAACAGTGTAATATTATATCAGTGTAAAACAGCTGTTTTCTGTGTGAATATATAGTAAAGTGTCATTTATTCCTGTGATTAAAGCTGAATTTATTAGATGATAAATACAGTAAAACAGTGTAATATTATATCAGTGTAAAACAGCTGTTTTCTATGTGAATATATAGTAAAGTGTCATTTATTCCTGTGATTAAAGCTGAATTTATTAGATGATAAATACAGTAAAACAGTGTAATATTATATCAGTGTAAAACAGCTGTTTTCTGTGTGAATATATAGTAAAGTGTCATTTATTCCTGTGATTAAAGCTGAATTTATTAGATGATAAATACAGTAAAACAGTGTAATATTATATCAGTGTAAAACAGCTGTTTTCTATGTGAATATATAGTAAAGTGTCATTTATTCCTGTGATTAAAGCTGAATTTATTAGATGATAAATACAGTAAAACAGTGTAATATTATATCAGTGTAAAACAGCTGTTTTCTATGTGAATATATAGAAATCATTACTCCAGTCTTCAGTGTCACATGATCTTCACTAATCATTATAATATGATGATTTGCATTTACATTAATTATTATCAGTGTTGAAATCAGTTCATATTTCTGTGTTACACTTTGTTTCTCATGATTCTTTGATGAACAGAAAGTTCAAAAGAACCGCATTTATTTGAAACAGAATCTTTTGTAACATTATAAATGTCTTTACTGTCACGTTTGGTCAGTTTCATGCGTTCAGCTGCTGTGTGTTTCTGTTTCCTGTAACTGTGACACACATTTCCTGTGTTCAGATCAGAGGAAGCTTCATCCTCATCCTCTCCACCCACTGAAGAAACACAAACAGTGAGGAAAGCTGAGGAGATTCACCGCAGGAAACAGAGACAGAGCGAGCAGACGGAGATCAAACACGTGTGTGTCGCCTCGCGTTCCTCTCAGTCAACACACACGATCAGAGACACGAGGAACCTGTGAGACGATACGATCTGATCCTCAAACCATCAGCTGTTACAACGCCGCTGACTCCATCCCTCCATCTATCAGTGGTCTATCTATCTATCCATCTATCTAGATCAAGTGGGTCTGACTTGAGCCGTCAGACTGGATATGTGTGTGTGTGTGTGTGTGTGTGTGTGTGTGCGCACATGTCTGTGTGTGTGTGTGAGCCGGTGAGGATGAAGCTCCAGTAACTCAATCCTCCAGATTAAAAGAGCTTTTCCACGGGAATGACACTAATTACACGCCGAAACTCACGGTCACATTCGCTGCGGCTCTTCCTCCGAAATCCACGGACACACGCAACAAATCAACACCACTCAACTGCAATTACACACACACAACAACACGCAAAAATAAGACAAATAAACATAAAATAAGCAAAATTATCTGCCAATGGGGCGAGAACAAACGCAGATATTATAAAAAATTATGAAATCAACACAGAAATAATCAAATCAAGCTTCTTTTTTTAAATGAATGTAAAGTTCTTTGTAACAATATTAAAACAAAATATACCGTCACTTTAAAAACATCCTTCATTCATTTAAAGAATCACCAGAATCAATTTTTTTTTAGATTTTCTCAAAAAAGCTAAATAATCTTTAAGTTCTAAAAACTAGATTTATTGCTTTATTTCAAGATGTTTTGACTCATTTTTGCAGTGTAATTAATTCTTATATCAATCTGACACACACTCTTACACGTGTAACGCGTCCCTCGAAACACCTTCACTTGAAACTGAACCTCCCGTCACACTGAATCTGTACTGACGTAATGAAGGCTGGGAAACTTCTTCGCTTTCAGACGCTTAACATTCACAAATCTGAATCCATTATCTTCATAATCGTCCCGATACAATGTTTTTCTTGAAGAACGGCGCGTTTGAAGAAAAAAAGTTCTTCATTTGCATAAAAATGCTTGCAGGAAGACTCGACTTTCTTTGTACATTTATTTTCCGGGATAAATGAAAGTAAAATCGTTTGCACTGTTATTTTCTCAAGGGGAAATATAAAAATATTTCATTTTTCACACAAATCTCGACGACACGTCCGAAAGACAACAAGTGTGTTTATAGAAAAACTGAATGAGCAAACCTGTCGGCTCATGAATATTAATTAGGTCATTTTAATGGACAGTCAATGTCAGCATGAGCTGATTAATATTCATGGTTCTCTTTATTTAAAATGATGACATCACAGGCAGGGACACGCCCCTCAATCCAGCTCTGACTCGTGACGCACAAACACATTCACAACAGATTATAATGCGCAGACGTTCATTCTCACTCAAACACACACACACACACACTCACTGACACACACACACACTCTCACAAACACACACACACACTCACGCACACACACACACTCACACACATTCTCACAAAAACACACACACACACACAAACTCACTGACACACACACACTCTCTCACACACACATACACACACACACACGCGCACACAGACACAGACACACACACACATGCGCCCGACACATTCTCACACAGACAGACACACACACATTCTCACACAGACACACTCACAGACAGACACATGCGCGTACACACACTCAGACACATTCTCACACAGACAGACAGACACACACTCACATTCTCACAAACACACAGACACAGACAAACTCACAGACAGACACATGCGCACACACACTCAGACACATTCTCACACAGACACACACACACACACACTCACAAACACACATTCTCACACAGACACACACACACACTCACAAACACACACTCTCACACAGACAAACACACACACACACACACACTCTCACACAGACAAACTCACAGACAGACACATGCGCACACACACACTCAGACACATTCTCACACAGACCGACACACATAAACACACACACACTCACAAACACACATTCTCACACAGACAAACACACACACACACACACACACACACACTCTCACACAGACAAACTCACAGACAGACACATGCGCACACACACTCAGACACATTCTCACACAGACCGACACACATACACACACACACATTCTCACACAGACACACACACACACACACTCTCACACAGACAAACAAACACACACACACAAGGACACGCACTCACGGACACACATCTCACAAAGACACACACACAAACACACACACACATACACACGCACGCACGCACTCACACACACACACACACACACACACACACACACTCACAGACACACACTCACAGACACACAGACACATGCGAAAACAAACACACACTCACTCACAGACACACACACACATACACAGACACACGCACGCACACACACACACACACACACACACACACACAGACACACACACACACACACAGACACACAGACAGACACATACGAAAACAAACACACACTCACTCACAGACACACACACACATATACAGACACACACACTAACACACATTCACACACACACACACACACACAAAATCAAATTCAATCTAGTTTTAGAATAAAGAGTAACCTCAACTGGAAATAAACTAAATTTAAAATCAATCAAATCAGTTTAAATGCATAAATCATTGAGTTGAGTTTGAGGAGGAAGAGAGAGTGAAGGAAAACACAGCAAGAGCAGAAACACACGTGAGGTTTGTCTTCTTCCAGTGACCGTAAAGTTCATCCACTGCAGACGGTGTTTGGCTGCCATTCGTTTATTTAATATCGCTTTCCGTTCCTCTGAAAGATCTGCCTTCATTAATGCCGGACGAGACGCCATGAAAATCACATTTGTTGTCCAACGAAAGCTTGTATTTTTATGAGCAATAAAAATACAGTTTCAGCCAAAATATAAATATTACAGCCAAAATGTGCATGAAACGGCAGAAGGACGTGCGTCACGACTATAAAAGCCCTGAAACGTCCCGAACAGAGCCGCCGTTGTTTCACCTGGACGCGAGAGGAAGAGCGAGAGGTTCCCGAACGGTTAGATCACTTTATACGGGCCATAAAGAGAACGAATGGGACAAATGAACGCCGTCGTTAAAGCCGGCACGATTTTAAAACCGTAAAGCCAATAAATGAGCGGATATGATCCCTGGAAACGAGGAGTTTATAAACTCTAGACTGGATATGATGAAGGATATTTTAACGAGATACAGTCTCAGTCTCAGACTGAAGCATCAAATGCATCTGATTGGGAGAAAAGATGCTGGAAATAAGCATTTATTTTCAACAAACGCTTCCCGAAATCCACCGTCATCAAACGAGAGTAAAGCATCTTTCCCAGAAGCTCATCTGCCTCCAAAAACGCTTTAAAAGTCGATTTCTAAGATGTTAATAAACCCATTCAAGGCAGAGCTTTTCAATTCCAGCACGCTTCGCTCCGATTCGCTCTACATGACGACCGCAGACAGAGAGGAAATCTCTCAGAGCAAATCACACGACTGCAGAAACAATGCATCTCGTAACCGAACGACTCGCTCGCCAAACGCATTAGCCGCTGAATGCTGTTAATTGCTGGAGTGTAAATAGCAGTAATGCTAATTACGGTAATGATGCTGATAATCACACCTTAAGTGAGGGCCGCGAGCTGCTGATTGCAATCATCGTTAATTACAGTAAAGTCTCTTTCTAAGCGTTCTGAACGACTGAGACACCGAGTCAAACGTCAGTGATCACAAACATAATGTGTCTGTCAATTAAACTTCACATTTTAGGTGTTTCAGCCTCTCGTTAGTGTGAGATGTTGCTGTTTTTAAGCGGCAGTTCTTCTCTAATATCAGAGTCAGTGTTTCTGAACTCCTGAAACGCCTCTATTGAGTCTTGAGGAACAAACTCACAATATTCCTCATTATCATAATTCATGCGCGGAATAAAGGGGCGGGGCTTGAGTGAGTGAGTCGTGTGTTGAAACTGGTGGTTATGGGAAGGGGCGGGGCATTCCCCAAACACACTGGAAGCTCTCGACCAATCACAACACACCGATCCAGCCGACCAATCAGAGCACAGTGTGCTTTCAGAAGGAGGAGCTTCATAGAGACAGGAACTAAACAGAGCGTTTCTGACAGACTGGGAAGAGACGAGCAACAATGAGGCCACGTTCACACGAAGCCGGTGCATTCCCTATCCGATCATTTTTGAGAGACAAAAAACAACAACAACAAGGCTTTAAATGCGTGACAAATGAATTTTTTAAAAGCACAAATATCCCTAATAGTCTCTCAGATTATATGAGTTCATAAAGATACAAGCATAAAAAATATAAAATGTAGATTGAAGACGAGCCGTCCTTCAATCGAGCACTAATGCTTGATTTATAACAGCGGCGCTTGCAACATCAAGGTCATGGGTTTGATTCCCAGGGAAAGCAAGAACTGATTAGAATGTCAATGTGTTTCTTGAATGCAATGATAAAAGCAGCTGATAAATGCAGGAGTGTGAATGTAAATACTTGAGAAAGCTCACTAATCAAAAGCGTGTTGTTAATCACTG
>JAWRVZ010000626.1:60000-75000 GCA_037043235.1 Rhodeus uyekii
GGAGAAAGGAGAAGCAGATGTTCCTAGATAGATATGTCGTTAAAAGTGAAAGTGAAAGTGAGGGTAGTCAGGCGAAAAAAGGTACGAAAAGTGATCAAACATAAAGAAAACAAATAAAATAGAAACGCTTTTTTTAAAATACGAAAGTTCAATTATGCGTAGTTCCTGTTATTCAAGAAAATTACAGTTTTTACTAAACGAAAAAGGTACGAAAATTGATCAAAAGTAAAGAATACAAATCTGAAAAAAATAAAAACAATAATATAAAATAGAAAAGTAAAAAAAAATACGTAAGCCAAGTTATGTTAATTGGTTATGTAGTGTTAGTGTAAGGAACGATACACAACCCCCTCCCTCCCTCCTCCACACCTGCCGCTACTGTCTGTAAAAACTGTAAAAACATTAAAACCACATTTTATTTGATATCACACTGTTTACATGTACTATAATTGTGTGTGTGTGTGTGTGTCTATACCAATAAAAAAAACATTTTCCATTGTTACGGATCTGGAACGGATTAATTTGTTTTCTGTTATTTCTTATGGGAAAACATGATTCTAGATACGAGCAACTCGAGGTATTTCTGCATTTTGCGTTAAATGAAAGTTTGTGAAGAAGCGGCTTGTTCTTTCGGCGGGTTTTTATCTCTTTCTGCATTTATAACTCAAAACGCCGCGTTCCCTCAGATTCATTAAAGTCTCACGGACGGACGAGTGCAAAACAATCAACAACCTCACACACACACTCCAATTACACACAACACAATACATAAAACATGGGATGTGATGAGAAAATGCATGAATGCGTGTGAAATTCAAATGGGCCTGTTTTACCAACACACTGATGAACATCCCATTACACTTCAGTGTGTGTGTTCATGTGTGTGTGTGTGTCTTAACCTGCTTCATTCACATGGAGGACTTTGAAATGTATTTCATCAAAATTCACAATAAATAGTACAGCTGGCAGATCCTAAATTGTCTAAATAGTTTCTTCAAGAATAGAATAGAAAAACTTTTCAAATAACATGCAGCATCGATCTCTCTCTCTCTCTCTCTCTCTCTCTCTCTCTCTCTCTCGGTCTCTCTCCCTCTCACACACACACACACACTCTCACTCTCTCTCTTTCACACACACTCTCTCACTCTCGCTCTCTCACACACCCACACTCTCTCTCTCACACACACACACTCTCTCTTTCACACACACACACACACACACACACACACACACATTCTCTCTCTCTCTCTCACACACACACACTCTCTCTTTCACACACACACACACACACACACACACATTCTCTCTCTCTCTCTCACACACACACACACACACACACACACTCTCACTCACTCTCTTTCACACACACTCTCTCACTCTCGCTCTCTCACACACCCACACACTCTCTCTCTCTCTCTCTCACACCTACACACACTCTCTCACTCACACACACTTTCACTCTCTCTCTCTCACACACACACACTCTCTCTCTTTCACACACACACACACATTCTCTCTCTCTCTCTCACACACACACACACACACTTTCACTCACTCTCTCTCTCTCTCTCACACACAAACACACACTCTCTCACACACAGTTGACTGAGTATGTGGAAAGTTTGAAAGCATGTAGAACAGTAAAGCGTGACGAACACTGTGACCAATCGGATTCGACAAGCTCGTAAGAGACAATTTCTTGCAATAGGATTCAATCAGCAGAACAGTGATCACACACACACAAACAACAGTCACACAAACAAACACACACAAATACAAACATTCACACGATCTCAACACAACTACATCTCCATCTCACGATCTCAACACAACTACATCTCCATCACACGATCTCACCAACTACATCTCCATCACACGATCTCACCAACTACATCTCCATCACACAATCTCAACACAACTACATCTCCATCACACAATCTCAACACAACTACATCTCCATCACACGATCTCGACACAACTACATCTCCATCACACGATCTCACCAACTACATCTCCATCACACGATCTCGACACAACTACATCTCCATCACACAATCTCAACACAACTACATCTCCATCACACGATCTCAACACAACTACATCTCCATCACACGATCTCAACACAACTACATCTCCATCACACGATCTCGACACAACTACATCTCCATCACACGATCTCGACACAACTACATCTCCATCACACGATCTCACCAACTACATCTCCATCACACATCTCCATCACACGATCTCAACACAACTACATCTCCATCACACGATCTCAACACAACTACATCTCCATCACACGATCTCGACACAACTACATCTCCATCACACGATCTCACCAACTACATCTCCATCACACGATCTCGACACAACTACATCTCCATCTCACAATCTCGACACAACTACATCTCCATCTCACGATCTCAACACAACTACATCTCCATCTCACGATCTCAACACTACATCTCCAAATCACGATCTCAACACAACTACATCTCCAACTCACGATCTCAACACAACTACATCTCCATCTCACGATCTCAACACAACTACATCTCCATCACACGATCTCACCAACTACATCTCCATCACACGATCTCACCAACTACATCTCCATCACACAATCTCAACACAACTACATCTCCATCACACAATCTCAACACAACTACATCTCCATCACACGATCTCGACACAACTACATCTCCATCACACGATCTCACCAACTACATCTCCATCACACGATCTCGACACAACTACATCTCCATCACACAATCTCAACACAACTACATCTCCATCACACGATCTCAACACAACTACATCTCCATCACACGATCTCAACACAACTACATCTCCATCACACGATCTCGACACAACTACATCTCCATCACACGATCTCGACACAACTACATCTCCATCACACGATCTCACCAACTACATCTCCATCACACATCTCCATCACACGATCTCAACACAACTACATCTCCATCACACGATCTCAACACAACTACATCTCCATCACACGATCTCGACACAACTACATCTCCATCACACGATCTCACCAACTACATCTCCATCACACGATCTCGACACAACTACATCTCCATCTCACAATCTCGACACAACTACATCTCCATCTCACGATCTCAACACAACTACATCTCCATCTCACGATCTCAACACTACATCTCCAAATCACGATCTCAACACAACTACATCTCCAACTCACGATCTCAACACAACTACATCTCCAACTCACGATCTCGACACAACTACATCTCCATCACACGATCTCAACGCAACTACATCTCCAACTCACGATCTCAACACAACTACATCTCCAACTCACGATCTCAACACAACTACATCTCCATCTCACGATCTCAACACAACTACATCTCCATCACACGATCTCAACACAACTACATCTCCAACTCACGATCTCAACACAACTACATCTCCATCACACAATCTCAACACAACTACATCTCCATCACACGATCTCAACACAACTACATCTCCAACTCACGATCTCAACACAACTACATCTCCAACTCACGATCTCAACACAACTACATCTCCATCACACAATCTCAACACAACTACATCTCCATCACACAATCTCAACACAACTACATCTCCATCACACGATCTCAACACAACTACATCTCCATCACACGATCTCAACACAACTACATCTCCATCAAACGATCTCAACACAACTACATCTCCAACTCACGATCTCGACACAACTACATCTCCATCACACAATCTCAACACAACTACATCTCCAACTCACGATCTCGACACAACTACATCTCCATCTCACGATCTCAACACAACTACATCTCCAACTCACGATCTCAACACAACTACATCTCCAACTCACGATCTCAACACAACTACATCTCCATCACACAATCTCAACACAACTACATCTCCATCACACGATCTCAACACAACTACATCTCCATCACACGATCTCAACACAACTACATCTCCAACTCACGATCTCGACACAACTACATCTCCATCACACGATCTCGACACAACTACATCTCCATCTCCATCTCACGATCTCAACACAACTACATCTCCATCACACGATCTCAACACAACTACATCTCCATCACACGATCTCGACACAACTACATCTCCATCACACGATCTCAACACAACTACATCTCCATCACACGATCTCAACACAACTACATCTCCATCACACGATCTCGACACAACTACATCTCCATCACACGATCTCGACACAACTACTTCTCCATCTCACGATCTCAACACAACTACATCTCCAACTCACGATCTCAACACAACTACATCTCCATCACACAATCTCAACACAACTACATCTCCATCTCACGATCTCAACACAACAACATCTCCATCTCACGATCTCAACACAACTACATCTCCATCACACGATCTCAACACAACTACATCTCCATCACACAATCTCAACACAACTACATCTCCATCTCCATCTCACGATCTCAACACAACTACATCTCCATCACACGATCTCAACACAACTACATCTCCATCTCACGATCTCGACACAACTACATCTCCATCTCACGATCTCGACACAACTACATCTCCATCTCACGATCTCGACCCAACTACATCTCCATCACACGATCTCGACACAACTACATCTCCATCACACGATCTCGACACAACTACATCTCCATCACACGATCTCGACACAACTACATCTCCATCTCACGATCTCGACACAACTACATCTCCATCACACGATCTCGACACAACTACATCTCCATCTCACAATCTCAACACAACTACATCTCCATCTCACGATCTCGACACAACTACATCTCCATCACACGATCTCGACACAACTACATCTCCATCACACGATCTCGACACAACTACATCTCCATCACACGATCTCGACACAACTACATCTCCATCAGTGAGTGTGTGTGTGTGAGTGAAGAGTGTGTGTGTGAGTGAGAGTGTGTGTGTGAGAGTGAGTGATTGTGTGAGAGAGTGTGTGTGTGTGTGTGTGTGTCTCTGTCCTCCCGCCGCATTATCAGCTCTTCTCTTCACATCTGCTCTCCAGGACGATCATATCACTTATTTACAGCTGTGAAGAGACGGATGCGTGTCGCTCCTCCAGGGGCCGAGATCGTTTCTCAGGAATCAGCGCAAGGTTTCGCAGGACAGATTATAATGTGCGGTTGTGAAATACAATTGAAGGTTGTGAGCGAGTCACGTGAAGAGAAGAGAAGGAACGTGTTAAACGGCGTCGCTTCTTCCCACAAAACAGACGCATTTGTCAAACGCTGTGATGTTTTTCATTAAGTGACATTTATAACAACCCTGTTCAAATGAAGATGTATTACGGGCCTCAGTGGGGCACAAATAGAAGATTCATCATTTTTCTGCGTGCGTTCAGGGACGTTCCGTCAACAGCTCCATTACAGCAGGTGCTTCACTGTTAGTCCATCATTAGAGGGAGAGTTCAGCCCAAAATGAAAAATATCTGTCATCATTTACTCACTGCAAACCTGAACCACTTACTCTCTTCAGCAGAGCAACACAAAAGTGAGGTTTTCAAGAAAATCCTAGCAGATCTTTTCAATGCAATGAAAATGATTGAGAACAGAATGTTAAGCTCTAAAATAAAAGCTAATAAATAAATGAAATATATAACAGTAGTCCATATCCATTCTCTAATAAATATTACAATTATATTAGATAAAATAAATAAATTATATATATATATATATATATATATATATATATATATATATATATATATATATATATTCATTAACAAATAAACAGTATTATAAGTCTGAATAAAACCTAAAAACAAATGCACTATATATATCTATATATATATATATATATATATATATATATATATATATATATATATATATCCCTGTATATGTTTCCAAGAAACGTTCTGAAATATATTTCATGCCTAAATTAAAAATATTAAGAAAAGGAAAATCTCTAAATAAAAAAATAACAGTAGCAATATCCATCTGCAATATATTTTCTTTCACAGTAAAATTAAAATTAAATAAACTACATTAAATGGCAATTATATATAGAATTTAATTAAAACATTTATAAAAATGTCTTAACATTTATTTGTATTACACATATACATAAATAAATAAAAATAAATTAAATATATGTATAAATAAATTAAATATAAATAAATAAATATATACACACACACACACACACACATATACATACATATATATATATATATATATATATATATATATATATATACTCCATTATATATATATATATATATATATATATATATATATATATATATATAAATATATCTATTTAATTTTGCTCATGTAAGGGAAGAAGAGTCTCTCTCTCTCTCTGACAGTGGGTGGCATTACATTGATGGCCGGTTCTTCACAAAGAGACTCAAATCTGACTGAAAGTGTCAGTGAAAGAGTGTGCGATGAGTAATTAATCTGAACACGAACCCCTTCAATCAGATCTTGACCCGTTTTTAAAGAGCCTCTAAAACTGAAAAGTGTCTTTGATGTCACACGGCCGACAGCAGAAACGGCCTTTAAATGAATAATACCGCGCTGGAGACGACAGCGCACTTGACCTTTATGACATTACACAACCGCTGCAATAATGACTCGCTCTCTCACGCGCGCAGAGAGTCTGTCAGCGACCGCAGCATTAAAGAGATGGAAGAGTGTTCACAGCACTCACGCATCAACCTGGAGGAGATTCCAGAAGCTTCCCACCCTCATCCTCCTCATCATCATCATGGCTCACATCTCTCCTCTTCTGTCGCAACAGGTTGAATAAAGTGCTAATGGTTTTGTACGTTCAGCCGATCTGAAGAGTTTAAACTAAAGCCAAAGCAAACAGTGATTACGGCTCTCCGAGGGACGAGGAATCATCCTGCTCTCAGAAACTTCAGTCCAGGGATTCAGGAGATCATTCATAGAATATTAAAATGTCCAATTAAATAAAACAAAAATAAAAAATACAATATTTGTTTACATTTGCCACATAAAATACTAAATTAATGACGAAATAATTATTTAAAAAAAAAATTGTTTAGTAATTAACAAATCATCTATTTAATAAACTAATTCATTAATCTGCTTATTTATTCATTCATGTCTTTAGAATGTAGTAACTTCTTTAATACATAAATTTAATTAAAAATAATTGATCAAGTCATTTAATAAACAAACCAATAAATAAATAAATATTAAGTATATAATTCATTTAATTACTAATTTACTCCTTTATTAAAGAAAATGTAACAAATATGTATCCATTTATTTTATTGTTTTTTAATTTACATATTTTATTCATTTATTTAGTCTTTTATTTGATAAATACACAAATGACTAATTTAATACAATTGTTAATTTAAATATCAATTTGTTTGATAAAAAACAAATAATAAATGACAAATAACTTAAAATCTCAGGGGAACCTAATAAAAATTGTTTACCACAAAGGATCAATTATTACTTATTTTAATAGACAAACAAACAAATAAAAGACTCATTTCACAATTTATTTTTTCATTCACTTTAGGTATGTATTACTTGTTTATTGTTTAATAATACATAAACTATTTATTTAGTAATGTTTTAAGCAATTTAATACAATTATTTATTTAGTCTGTTATTTAATAAAACAAACAAATGAACAAATGACTCATTTAATAGATTTTTTTTTTACATTGTTATCAATGTATCCATTATTTTAATTAGTCATTTATTTAATAAACAAACAATACACACTATGCAAACAATTTAATAAATGAATTATTGTAATAAGAAACTTAAAATCTTTAGGGAACCTCAAGAAATGATTTTAGCTCAAAGGTTTTTGACAGACAAAGAGTGTTTGGGAATCCATGATTAGCAGAAAGTGCTGATTTCTGATGTTACAGAGTAACAAGATCGTAAAATAAACACACATCATACATCATGAGGAGAGACGCAATCAGCGCCGTTACACAAATCAACATGTTCAACACGTCCGATCACTGAACGCAGAGCAAAACACGAACTCTGCCAAGAATCTGAGCTTGGAAAATAACATGCCAGACGGTTGAGACGTCAAACACTACAATTTCATACTTCTATTTTCCTGCTACAAAGGTTGAGTATGAAATATATCCTGCATTGAAAGTAAAAACACGTATTTGCTGTGGAAAGTCATGCATCCAATCCAAACCGTTTAAGATCCCAGAGCAGGGAATTATGGGACAGGATGGATAATAGAGGAGAGGAGAGAAGTGAGCGTGTGAGAGCCAAACACAGCAGATT
The DNA here is from genome assembly GCA_037043235.1 of Rhodeus uyekii. Lineage (NCBI taxonomy): Eukaryota > Metazoa > Chordata > Actinopteri > Cypriniformes > Acheilognathidae > Rhodeus > Rhodeus uyekii. Next base: position 68,334 of record JAWRVZ010000626.1, read on the forward strand.
CTGTCAATGTGACGATCGTGTTTGTGTATAAAGGCCCTTCTCCAGCCCGTGGAGCCGGTCCTGTCCCGGGACGCAAGTTCAGCAGGTTTAAACTCAAATTCAGTCCGAAACGAGAAATCAAGCAGAGACCAAAACAAACTCTATCAGATCCCGATCAGCTCAAAGAAGACGAGACAAAGGTCACTGAACCACAGCTGTGACTGTATTAACATGCAAAATCAGATTAAAATGTATCTTGTGGGCTTTTCCTGTGTGTCTGACAGTAGAGAGCAGCGCTTGCAACATCAAGGTCATGGGTTCGATTCCCAGGGAAAGCAAGAACTGATTAGAATGTCAATGTGTTTCTTGAATGCGATGATAAAAGCAGCTGATAAATGCAGGAATGTAAAAATGTAATTGCAATAAATGGTTGTAACTGAGATTTTTCTGAGCGACTAATTCCGACTAACTAGTTTAATTTATAAACTAGATTACGTTAAATCTACACTCAGGTTCGTAAAGTTTAGTTGGTTTAGAACAACTTCAAGCTCTGATTATTGCAATATTACTCCAACTAATTGAACGTTTTACAGTGAGCGTCTGAATCCACGGTCTTGCTCATGAACCGGTTAGATTTCGTCTAAATAATATAGTCTAGAATGAGGAAAGTCGAGAATATCAGTCAATCGCCTCTAAAGTCCAAGGCTGACGGGTTTGTGATTATGAGGCTCAAAGTGTTACAGGAGTGCAATTCCAATAAAAACATAAATGAGACACATAGCTAAACGATCATATGAATATTCAATAACAAATTAGCATTCTAACCTAAATTCGAGATTCAGGTAAACATTTAATCGGCGTTACAATCGCCTTACAATCTCAGCTAGATTTGCGAAAGAATAAACGCACTTCCTTATACTCATCCCCTCCACCTCCCCAGCTCCACCTGCCTAGATTATTACTGTTACTATAATAACAATACAATATATTATGAGTCTGTGTTAAAATACAGTCTTTTATGCTGTTGTTTTAATAGCTAAACATTAATGTAATTATAAATTTACTACTAGGAATTTCACAGTTTTCATTTTAAAGAGACGTTTCTGGTTTTTGCCTATTATTTAATATTAATAAATATAATAAATCAGGAAACTAGATCATGCATATGAGTTGATTTGTGCTAAAATAAATCTGATAATAAATCGTCGCAATTAAACTTTAGAGCAAAATAATCATGATTACCAATATAATCATTTAATCAAAGTTCATTTATTAAATATGATGAAGTATAGAAACTAAACACTCATTTATTTCGCTGCCAGGTTTTACTAAAAAGCTTTACATTTGCTATTCTAGTTAGAAAGCAAGGCCTTGTTTGTTAAAATCACTTAGATTATATTAGTCAACATGAACTAACGATGAAGCATTTATTAATTATCTCACGCAAACGCTGTGGAATTAAGATTATTAAAAGCTGTAAAAGATGTTGCATTAAATCATGTGTTGCATTCATTTTTTTAGGTGTTCTTGTTAAAGTGACATTAATAAAGTAAAATTAATTACATGCACTCGTTATGCGGTTAAGGTTTGGGTTAAGATTCGTTGCATGTGATTATGCATATTATTATTACATGTAAAATATGTAACAAAGACTAAAATGTTACAGATTTTTTTATTCTACTTGCATTCAAATTGCAATTATAATTCTGCAATGCATTTCGCAACATTAATGCATCTATTTGTGTTTATTAGCTGCTTTAAAACGGTGTTTATTGTATAAAGCGAAACATGAATATTGACGTTGTCACGCGTAGTGCATTACAAATATAATTCTCAATGCAATGCGAATTACATGCATCTCACACGACTAGTTTGCAGTTTCAAGTCTGCAGAGTTAAAGATCGCAGCGAGAATAACAAAACTGAGAATCTGAAGGAAACTCTATCGCCCCCTAGTGTACGGAGGACAAGTGCTGTAAAAAACAGGCCGTTTCTAGCCTTAGATCCCGTTTAAACTCACACTTCTCCACCCTGTTGAGACACACACTCTCCACGATCAGATTCTGACGAATACAGAACTGTTAATCAGCTTTAAAACCTCTGCATTTCACCACAAATCTCAGGCGAGATGCGGCACTCGAACCCGCAGTCCCTTTAATTTATTTTCTCTGTCAAATTGGCTTCTCGGTCCCTCGGTGCTCAAGAACCCCAACAAACTCTCTTCGTGTGAGATTCCCAGCGCGCGGCTGCACAGAAACAAGCCGTTTCTGGCTTTCCGAAGAGCAAAAGAGTTTTAATAAGCAATTAAATCCTTCAATAGGAGCTCCTAATTAAAGGCATGTTAAACAAACAGTTATGAATACAGAAGAAATATTGACAATGGTTAAGGTGCCGCAAGCTCACGGGGGAAAACCTGGGCTCATTATGAAGCATGAAATTAATTTCAGCTCGGTCTGCGAGAACTCAGTCGACGGTCAAGCGAAGAACGACTGGATTCAACAATGAACTCGCCTCTTTACTTCCACTAAAAGGTAATAGAAGAACGTGCAAACTCCATGCAAACGTTCCCTGAACTCAATCACACTCTCACGACAGATTTATATCAGGAGGAACGACTCTCACGCTCGCGGTTTCTCTGATATCGTGAATCACGGCTGATACCGAGTCCATCGGGTTGCAGACGCTCTTCAGAAAGTGTGCTAACAAAGAAATGAAATATGCAGGAGATGGTGCCAAATTACACAAGCGTTTGACATCGTAACGGCACTCGGGTGTGTTTGATGAATGTGCGGCTGTGTATCGTAACCAGATCCATGTGTTGTGATAAATAGCAAAACATGCAGATGAAACCTCCCAGAATCCGGAGGATGTGCGGGTGAGTTTTCAACAGTCGGATCGGGCGGATTCCCAGCACATTCATCACATACTGCTGGAGAATCGCACGCCTCTCTGCTAAACTTCTGAGCGACTGCATCCCTTAAGAGAACGAGAGAGCTGAAGTAATGAAGGACAAACACAGCATTACGGTCAAGGACTTCTCCCTCTTTGAATGCAATAAGTCTTCTGGTGGCGGGCCAGGGGAGCGCCGCTTAAGAACTGCTTTGCGTTATTACATTAGCTATTTGCTTAGCAGAGCATCTCATTCAGAGCGACTCAAATAGCTTTAACGCACGACCCATTTATCCAGCTGGAGCGAGAAGCGGATAAGTGCCGCTCTCGAGGGCGTCCCGCAGAAGTGCGCATCCGCCGGGAATCGTGGAGTGGGCCTGAAGCGAGTCCTGAAACTCACGTTTCCAAAGCACAATTAATTTAGCTGTGGTGCAAATGAAAATATCATGGAGAGGAAGTGATACGGCTAATCCAGCGGAGAGAGAGAGAGGTCAGGAGACACGCACGTTCAAACAGTTATTACTTCCTCACAGACGGAGGCTTTCCTGCCGACCGGGAACAGCTGGAGAAGATCGGAAGCACAGGGAAACTCCATTACTCACCATTATAAAGAGCACTAGAGATGTTAATCAGGACTGACTTCAGGAATGAAACGCGCTTTCTGGCCTCTAGATCATTTGCATTGTTGCTAAAGTGTTACAATGTTGCAGTTTCTTCTTCACTTTGCAAGGCATTATATTTAAGCGCATCAAAATGTGTGCAAGTCACATGTTTCAAAAGTCTTTTTGAAAGAGTCTCTTCTGCTCACCAAAGCTGAATTTATTAGATGATAAAACAGTAAAACAGTGTAATATTATATCAGTGTAAAACAGCTGTTTTCTATGTGAATATATAGTAAAGTGTCATTTATTCCTGTGATTAAAGCTGAATTTATTAGATGATAAATACAGTAAAACAGTGTAATATTATATCAGTGTAAAACAGCTGTTTTCTATGTGAATATATAGTAAAGTGTCATTTATTCCTGTGATTAAAGCTGAATTTATTAGATGATAAATACAGTAAAACAGTGTAATATTATATCAGTGTAAAACAGCTGTTTTCTATATGAATATATAGTAAAGTGTCATTTATTCCTGTGATTAAAGCTGAATTTATTAGATGATAAATACAGTAAAACAGTGTAATATTATATCAGTGTAAAACAGCTGTTTTCTATGTGAATATATAGTAAAGTGTCATTTATTCCTGTGATTAAAGCTGAATTTATTAGATGATAAATACAGTAAAACAGTGTAATATTATATCAGTGTAAAACAGCTGTTTTCTATATGAATATATAGTAAAGTGTCATTTATTCCTGTGATTAAAGCTGAATTTATTAGATGATAAATACAGTAAAACAGTGTAATATATCAGTGTAAAACAGCTGTTTTCTATGTGAATATATAGTAAAGTGTAATTTATTCCTGTGATTAAAGCTGAATTTATTAGATGATAAATACAGTAAAACAGTGTAATATTATATCAGTGTAAAACAGCTGTTTTCTATGTGAATATATAGTAAAGTGTCATTTATTCCTGTGATTAAAGCTGAATTTATTAGATGATAAATACAGTAAAACAGTGTAATATTATATCAGTGTAAAACAGCTGTTTTCTATGTGAATATATAGTAGTGTGTCATTTATTCCTGTGATTAAAGCTGAATTTATTAGATGATAAATACAGTAAAACAGTGTAATATATCAGTGTAAAACAGCTGTTTTCTATGTGAATATATAGTAAAGTGTAATTTATTCCTGTGATTAAAGCTGAATTTATTAGATGATAAATACAGTAAAACAGTGTAATATTATATCAGTGTAAAACAGCTGTTTTCTATGTGAATATATAGTGAAGTGTCATTTATTCCTGTGATTAAAGCTGAATTTATTAGATGATAAATACAGTAAAACAGTGTAATATTATATCAGTGTAAAACAGCTGTTTTCTATGTGAATATATAGTAAAGTGTCATTTATTCCTGTGATTAAAGCTGAATTTATTAGATGATAAATACAGTAAAACAGTGTAATATTATATCAGTGTAAAACAGCTGTTTTCTATGTGAATATATAGTAGTGTGTCATTTATTCCTGTGATTAAAGCTGAATTTATTAGATGATAAATACAGTAAAACAGTGTAATATATCAGTGTAAAACAGCTGTTTTCTATGTGAATATATAGTAAAGTGTAATTTATTCCTGTGATTAAAGCTGAATTTATTAGATGATAAATACAGTAAAACAGTGTAATATTATATCAGTGTAAAACAGCTGTTTTCTATGTGAATATATAGTAAAGTGTCATTTATTCCTGTGATTAAAGCTGAATTTATTAGATGATAAATACAGTAAAACAGTGTAATATTATATCAGTGTAAAACAGCTGTTTTCTATGTGAATATATAGTATATATATATATGTGAATATATAGTCAGACAACAAAATCACCCAAAAGCATTTCTGACTTTCCCAGCTCATCATAAAGTGTAACGCTGAAGTGAGCGTTTGATCCCATGAATCCGTCAAAAAGAGTCAAATAAGCGTAAACTACAGCACTTTCTCTTCCAGCTCAAACTCTGACCTCCAGAACTGATCCGACAGCACAGCTCGACTCCCAACCGTCCCGAAACACACCGGCAAACAAATCAATCCGTGTTTCAGGACTTTCGCGGCTGGGAATCCTCCTTGCTCTTCCGGAGGAATCATAATGCGATCCCGGGCCAACCACATCTCCAATAAATCCAGAAATCATAAAAGAAGAGGAACAGCCGATAGTATCGGAGTAGATTGTAAATCCAATATTGTGTTAGCGCTCCGAACGAGCCGGCGGAGGCCGTAAATCCCGAGGAATATAAACAGCGGGAGGAATTTCCTCACATTCTCCAGTCTCACGCTTATTAAACCAGAACAAAAGCGGATGAAATAACATTTGTCCAGGTTGTTCCTCATCGCGCGTGTGATTTATGCGGGAGGATCATCGTCTGGGTCAGTGATTCACGCCAGGAAAACATTCCCGTATTCTCCCAAACATCCCGAACCTCATGAATATGGATTATTCCAGCCGCTCCAAAATATTAGATAAATACATATATATAAATAATATATAAAAACATTCAGACTCGGTTCTGTGCCAAAACCTCTTTAAAGGTCTTTATAATCGCTGAAACCATTCAAACATTTCTGTTACTCAAAATAAACAAAACGTTAACGGAAATTAAATAGAATATAAAAAAATAGTCGACGTTGATGCAATAAAATAACAAAAACCGCAAATAAAAATTAATAAAAATTATCTTGACATTAAAAAATAACCAATAAAAATGGCAAAAACAAATTAATTTTACTAGATAAAACTTTAATTAAAATGGAAAAGAAAACATATAAAAAAATAAAATATTTATCAATAAAATTCTAATAATTTAATTTCAGGATTCAATTATCACAGTCCTAATGAAATATTATAGATATTGGCATAACTTTATCCATCCATCCATTAATCCTTTCATCCAACCATTAATCCATCCTTTCATCCATCCATTAATCCATTAATTAATCCTTTCATCCATCCATTAATCCTTTCATCCAACCATTAATCCATCCATTAATCCTTTCATCCATCCATTAATCCTTTCATCCAACCATTAATCCATTAATTAATCCTTTCATCCATCCATCAATCCTTTCATTCAACCATTAATCTATTAATTAATCCTTTCATCCTTTCATCCATTAATCCATTAATTAATCCTTTC
>JAWRVZ010000626.1:85000-90000 GCA_037043235.1 Rhodeus uyekii
CTCACACTCACACACACACACACACTCTCACTCTCACACACACTCACTCTTACACTCTCACACTCTCACTCTCTCACACACACACACTCACTCTCACACTCTCACTCTCACACACACTCACACACACTCACTCTCACACTCTCACTCTCACACTCACACACACTCACACACTCACACTCACTCTCACACTCTCACACACACTCTCTCACACTCACACTCACACACACTCACACTCTCACTCTCACACTCACACACACTCTCTCACACTCTCACACACACTCACTCTCACACTCTCACTCTCACACTCTCACTCTCACACTCACACTCTCACACTCTCACTCTCTCACTCTCACACTCTCACTCTCTCACTCTCTCACACTCTCACACTCTCACACACACTCTCTCACACTCTCACTCTCACACTCTCACATACACACTCTCACACTCTCACACACACTCTCACACTCTCACATATATACAAATGTAATACCTAATAAAAGTCATTATGTCTGAAAGCGATGCGTAGCTCAAAGTCCCGCTCTACATTTTCTTTTAAATCGATAATCCACTACTTCCTTTCCATTTCTTCGTGTGATTGACCTGCAGAGTTCATCTGTAAAGCTGGAACTTCAACAGAACAACAGCAACTCCACGTACAAACCGAAGGAATCAGTTCAGGCAAGTTTTCCTGAGTTTAAGAGAGCCGTCATCTCTCATTCTGCACACTTCTTCCCTCTCTTCCCCCTCTTCTGCAGAGATTGATTTATTTCATGAGAAGCTCTCTTCGGGGCTTTATAAATATAATCCACACCTGAGAAAGACCCGAAGCTTTGATGATCTGAATAAAAACGGTCCCTCTGGTGGAGAAGCGACTAATTTCACATTCGGCGCTCTGAAGTGGAGTGAAATGGAAATGTGTGTCCGAGGAGAGACGGAGAGGCGCAGCGAGGCTGAGCTGGGACTTCATTTAAATAACTATTGTGCTGCTGATGCCACCAGGTGAATCGCATAATGTAATGATATCTTTACCGACTCCCCACTGCTGGAAAACCAGACTCAGCAGTCGCAGTCCTAAAGCTTCCCGCCAAAGTTGAGACTGAGAGTCACTTCTGGAAACAACGGCATCTTTCCGGATGATGAGAAACCAGCGAGAGAGTCACGAACGACTGATGAGTCACGAATCACTTCTGATGAGTCACGAATCACTTCTGATGAGTCACGAATCACTTCTGATGAGTCACAAATCACTTCTGATGAGTCACTAATCACTTCTGATGAGTCACTAATCACTTCTGATGAGTCACTAATCACTTCTGATGAGTCACTAATCACTTCTGATGAGTCACTAATCACTTCTGATGAGTCACTAATCACTTCTGATGAGTCATGAACGACTGATGAGTCACGAATCACTTCTGATGAGTCACGAATCACTTCTGATGAGTCACGAACGACTGATGAGTCACGAATAGCTTCTGATGAGTCACGAATCACTTCTGATGAGTCACTAATCACTTCTGATGAGTCACTAATCACTTCTGATGAGTCACTAATCACTTCTGATGAGTCACTAATCACTTCTGATGAATCGCATGCATTATCACAGCAAAGACAAATGACTCCTTTGAACCGAATCGTTTTGAACGAACGGCGTGTAAATCACTTGATTGCACATTGTTTGCATGCATGGAAGACCTGGATGATACAGTTAACTTAAACTAAAATGGTTTAAAAATGTTTACGTTAACTGAATTGAAGCAGAAATAAAATGAAATAAATTAAAATATAAATATTTGATCAACACAAACTTGAAAAACAAAAATAGAAATATATTGTACATAAAATATAAATAATTTATTATTATATATTCTTAGTACAAACAAATCAGAATTAATTTGAGCCGACGATCAATAAATCTTAAATCAACAAAGATATTATAAATTGAATTATATCAAATATTGTGCAGTACGTTCATAAACAACAAGTATCTGTTATATGTTATGGAAATATCATGATTCTACTTAACATAATGGATTAAATAATGTATGAAAGATTCAGTTCATTTGTTTTGACTGAACTTGGATGTAATACAGTAAAGGGGATTCAAAACAAATGATTCTTTTGAACTGAAGTCATTTAAACATTATTTTGAATGAAATCCCAGTTTTCTGCCCAGTGTCACTTTCTAGAGGACAAATGAATCAAATTAATTCTGATCATGTGAAAGATTCAGTTCAAAAGAATCATTTGTTTTTAATGTACGGTATTCATTTAAGTTTAGTAAAAACAAATGATTCTTTTGAACTGAATCTTTCACATGATCAGAAGTGAACATTTGTTCTCTCATACGTGACTAGAGAATGCAGTTTTGGAAGTAAATCTCTGACTCGTTTGTTCTTAAATAACACAACATGTGACAGTCCACCAAATTAAATGAAAAAGCGACCCGGACTGAATGATTCATACACTGAACTGATCTGAACACAGTGAGTTGGACTCTGTTCAGATCAGAAGCATTTGAAATCTTTTCTGACAGGATGCTCCTGAAGTCCTAGTTGCTTCTGCAGAAGAAGCCGGGGATCATCTAAGGAAAAGTAGGGCCAAAAAAAGAAGAAAAAACCCCAGAGAATATCATTACCTAATAATTTCCATGCAGGCAATTACAGCGGCTCGTTTGCAGCCGGTGTGTTGAAGATAACTCTCTCTCATTAACATGCTAATGCACAAACAGCAGGGTGTGTTGGATCTTTATGATTCACCTCATTACACATTAATGAGATTTAAAAGTGAAGGCAAAATAAAAATAACTTTTCATTGTGAAGTTGGAGGAATGCGAGTCTCATTACGGCCGTCAGACAGGTGAGTCGCTTCAAACGGAGCAACTCCCGGCGTTCCTGATGGATGATGGGATGGGTTGATGGGAAGAAGGGAAGGGATAAAATGGAATGGGATGATTGGATGGGATGGGATGGATGGTATGGAATGATGGGATGATGGGAAGAAGGGTAGGGATGATGGGATGATAGAATGGGATGATAGGACGGGATGATAGGATGGGATGAAGGGAAGAAGGGAAGGGCTGATGGGATGATATGATGGGATGGGAAGAAGGGAAGGAATGAGATGGAATGGGATGACAGAATGGATGGGATGAAGGGATGGAATGATAGGATGGATGGGATGAAATGAAGGGATGGATGGGATGATGGGATGGATGGGATGAAATGAAGGGATGGAATGATGGGATGGATGGGATGAAATGAAGGGATGGATGGGATGATGGGATGGATGGGATGAAATGAAGGGATGGAATGATGGGATGGATGGGATGAAATGAAGGGATGGATGGGATGATGGGATGGGATGAAGGGATGGAATGATGGGATGAAGGGATGGAATGATGGGATGGATGGGATGAAATGAAGGGATGGATGGGATGATGGGAAGGGATGATGGGATGGAATGATGGGATGGGATGAAGGGATGGAATGATGGGATGGGATGAAGGGATGGATGGGATGATAGAACGGGATGATAGGATGATTGGATGGGATGATGGGAAGAAGGGAAGGGATGATGGGATGGGATGGAATGGGATGATGGGATGGGATGAGGGGATGGGATGGAATGGGATGATGGGATGGGATGGAATGGGATGATGGGATGGGATGAAGGGATGGATGGGATGATGGGATGGATGGGATGAAATGAAGGGATGGAATGATGGGATGGATGGGATGAAATGAAGGGATGGATGGGATGATGGGATGGGATGAAGGGATGGAATGATGGGATGGATGGGATGAAATGAAGGGATGGATGGGATGATGGGAAGGGATGATGGGATGGAATGATGGGATGGGATGAAGGGATGGAATGATGGGATGGGATGAAGGGATGGATGGGATGATAGAACGGGATGATAGGATGATTGGATGGGATGATGGGAAGAAGGGAAGGGATGATGGGATGGGATGGAATGGGATGATGGGATGGGATGAGGGGATGGGATGGAATGGGATGATGGGATGGGATGGAATGGGATGATGGGATGGGATGAGGGGATGGATGGGATGGAATGGAATGATGGAATGGATGGATGGGATTGAATGATGGGATGGGATGATGGAATGGGATAGGATGGGACGGAATGATGGGATGGTAGCGACTCTTACCCTGGTGAGGTGAATGACGCCCTGCGACGTGACCGAACAGCCCATGAATCCCACGAACTGCAGCTCGGGACAGTTCTCCGCAAACGCCTGCACCGATTTATCCGTCACCTGAAACACAGACGACAAACACTCACAGTGAGCCGGAGAATAAAGGATCAACAGGAGGATACTGTTTGTTTTGGATACAATTTTCATGCATTTTATCCAAAGTGACTTGCATCGCATTCAAGAAACACATTGACATTCTCATCAGCTCTTGCTTTCCCTGGGAATCGAACCCATGACCTTGATGTTGCAAGCGCTGCTCTCTCCTGTTAGACACACAGGAAAGCTGTGTAAAATAATAATAATAATAATAATAATAATAATAATAATATAATAACAATATGCTGGAATCCCTGGATCACCGAATACTAGTGTAGATATTAAATAAAATGATTAAAACTTGTTTTCCCAAATTGAAATAAAGCTCATATGAAAGAAAGTATGAATGTTAGATGAAAAACGTAAAGCTAAATAACATCAGGTGAAACACAAAATATTGTATAATGTTATTTTTCCATAAGCAGCCTTGAAATATATATTTTTTCTATAAGAGAAATAAATAAAATAAATTATAGAATAATAATAATAAAATAAAATAAAATCATATTATCATGGACAACAAAATAATAGTTTCAGAAGCAACAAGACATTATTTCAGATTTATGTTTTCCCCATCATAATAAAGATTAAGAAGTACTTTAAGTAATCATGTTTATATTATAATTGCCATTTTATAGCATTTATAATATTGCAATTATACTAAATATATCATTTATGTAA
>JAWRVZ010000626.1:95000-105749 GCA_037043235.1 Rhodeus uyekii
GACGCTCTGGAAACTCAGAAAAGCGTCATTAACGTTCTTTGCGTAAAAGGTTTCGAACGCAACAGAAGATTGACGCGAGGAAATGATTTATGACACAAGCTCGTGCAGAAGCGCTGCTTAAGCCAATAGCAGACTTACAGGATATTTATAAATATTGGAAGGAGATGTAATTATATTTCAGGAAACAGTCACATGTAAACTGACGTGAAAATCCCAGTTTTATTACGTCCCTTTTGAGCCGCGGGGCGTAACATTATTTTATTTAAAGATTAGATTAATCATTACAGTAATTAGTTAATTAACTATTTTAATTTTATTTCGATTTAGGTTTATTGACAATAAATACATTTATTATTTAAAAAATTGAAAGGTAATTTAATTTACATTATGGTTATTTATTTAAATATTTATTTTTATACTTGTATTGAATTTAGATTTAAGGTTATTATGCATTTAAATATTTATTTTATGATTTAATTTAATATTTAATTTCTTTAGACTTTAGTTTATTTACATTTATTCATTCAACAGACGCTTTTTATCCAAAGCAACTTACAATTTGAGGTTATGATGTATTTAAATATTTAATTTATAATTATTATTCAGTGATGCTGAAAATTCAACTTTAATCACAGGAATAAATGACACTTTACTATATATTCACATAGAAAACAGCTGTTTTACACTGATATAATATTACACTGTTTACTGTATTAATCATCTAATAAATTCAGCTTTAATCACAGGAATAAATGACACTTTACTATATATTCACATAGAAAACAGCTGTTTTACCCTGATATAATATTACACTGTTTTACTGTATTTATCATCTAATAAATTCAGCTTTAATCACAGGAATAAATGACACTTTACTATATATTCACATAGAAAACAGCTGTTTTACACTGATATAATATTACACTGTTTTACTGTATTTATCATCTAATAAATTCAGCTTTAATCACAGGAATAAATGACACTTTACTATATATTCACATAGAAAACAGCTGTTTTACACTGATATAATATTACACTGTTTTACTGTATTTATCATCTAATAAATTCAGCTTTAATCACAGGAATAAATGACACTTTACTATATATTCACATAGAAAACAGCTGTTTTACACTGATATAATATTACACTGTTTTACTGTATTTATCATCTAATAAATTCAGCTTTAATCACAGGAATAAATGACACTTTACTATATATTCACATAGAAAACAGATGTTTTACACTGATATAATATTACACTGTTTTACTGTATTTATCATCTAATAAATTCAGCTTTAATCACAGGAATAAATGACACTTTACTATATATTCACATAGAAAACAGATGTTTTACACTGATATAATATTGCACTGTTTTACTGTATTTATCAGTAGACTTCTGTGTGTTTGTATTATTCAGGGTCATATAAGACATTCAAAATTTAAGTGTTTTCTACATGAAAAATAGATGCATTTGTGCAGTAAAACAATAGAAGGATGTCAGTAAGACTCAGAGAGGATCTCTCACACACACACACACACACACACACACACACACACACACACACACACACACAGAGTGAGCATCAGACGCGTGTGAAGGAAGCCCAGCGTGAAGATCTTCCCGGACAGCTTGTCTGATCTGTGCTGGAAAGGTCAGTCGCTCGTCAAAACAACATTAGAAATGACAGAAATACGTTAGTGTGCGTCGCTCTTCCTCTGACAACAGAAGGAGCGAGTGAAACTAAACGACAAACGCAGAGCAAACGATTGCTCACCTTCTGCGACATCCGTCTGATCTGACAATCTCATTTCACTTCTGCTGAATTTCCTGGACGATCGATAAAGCTGAACGTCTCCCTGATCCCTCGTTCATTCAATCTCGCATTTTCCTCACATATTTATTCATTCTTCGCTTCGTCAAAATGCACAAAAACCACATGCTTCGTTTTACAAAGGAAAATCAATGCACTTATTCACTCTTATTGTCCTTCATGCGTGTTACACATTTAAATGATTCACTCTCAACTCGGATAAACAGCGTCTGATTGTGATCAAACCGCAGAGGCGGATGTTAGTGCGCAGAAGAACCGGGATAATAAAACGCTGTTGTTTCCAATGAGAAACACGTTTAATCTCGGGATCGTTTGGCCGGCTGTCGGAGCACCGATTGTGTGATTGTCATGTCTTTTTAATAAGTTAATTCATTTCTGTTTGAAAGGCTGGATGCGGCAGACACTCGACTCATTTGGTTTCTGTCAGACGTGACGTGTGTGATTCCCTGCGTAACCCTTCACACTTACATCACATCCGACACACAACGTCCTCGCGGATCAAACGCGTCGGGAAACAGTTCCAGCTGCTTCATTAACACAAACAACGGAAAAGTGTTTTCCAGTGACTAAAACAAGACGACAACGCTAACCTTGTTCAACACTCACTGTGACAATACCAGCATGACAAAATGAGACTCACACACGCACACTCATTCACAAACACTCACACACTCACGCACGCACACACACACAAACATACACATTCACAAACACACACTCCCATTCACAAATATACACACACACTCACTCACACAATCATTCACAAACACACAGACACTCACAAACACACACACACAAACATACACATAAACACTCACAAATTCACAAACACACACTCACATTAACAAAGATTCACACACACACACTCACTCACACAATCATTCACAAACACTCACACACTCACGCACGCACACACACACACAAACATACACATTCACAAACACACACTCCCATTCACAAATATACACACACACTCACTCAATCATTCACAAACACACAGACACTCACAAACACACACACACAAACATCCACATAAACACTCACAAATTCACAAACACACACATTAACAAAGATTCACACACACACACTCACTCACACAATCATTCACAAACACACACAAACATTCGCATTCACAAACACGCACACAAATTCACTCTTACACACACACACACACACACACACACACACACACACACACACACACACACACACACACACTCTAAGAGAAATGGAACCTGCAGGTGAAACACTGGCTTGATGTGTGTCTTTTTTATGCTTTAAGCTCATAATTCGGGAACATTTGTGGTGCTGAAAGCGACAAACAGCATTTCATGCAACGCGCACAAAATCGTTCTAAAAATGCAATTTACAGTATAATGTGGATTAACACAGAATATGGCAAACGCATTAATAAAAAAAATTTATTTGTTTAAAATGATGCATATATTACATATATCAAATATATTGTCTTTTTATTTCTTTATTGTCAAGCACTTTATTCAACAAAAAACGAATGAAATGCAATGTTCTGTTGCATAGGAACTTTGAACAGACATGATTTGTTTATGATTTATTCACAGTCATCTCTATTATTCAATATTTTCAAAACGAGATGTTAGGAAGAATATCTGGACGGTGATTTATAACGTCAAGCTGGGAATAAAGGCCAGAAGAGGAAGATAAAAGCTCTCAATCTCTGTTGCACTCGTTTGGAAAAGGGGAAGATGTGTGTTGTATTCAGGTGTGTTTCTCTCAGATCGTAGAGCTTTTTGCCGCTTGACTGTGTGAAATCACGGTGATGTTCCACACGAGGATAAACGAGGTGTTTTGTGCTTCACACACGTCAAACGCTTCACAAAAACACGAGAGAAATGATGACCGCTTTCATTTCTGCCTGAACTATTCCTCAAGAAATGTGTGCAACAATCTAAAAATAAACGTGTAAATATATGCTGATTCAATATCAAAAGGTCAACAAAAAAAAAAAGCTCATGATTTTAAGATTTTAAGTTAATCAGTGTTGGTCAATAACGTCCACTGATAATATAATATTCTATATTAGAAAAAAAAGATTCTGATTAAATATTACAAGATCAAGTTAAAACTAATGAAACATTTTTAATTGATTACAACTAATGCATGTATTAATTGAACAGAATATTATCTATAACATGCATTTAGAAAAGAGCCGACTACGTTTATCCGCATCAGTCAATAAATATATACAGTAATACCCCGGTTTACGAGTGACTTCGTATACGAGCAGATCGGTGTATGAGCATTGTATCGGTGTGCGATAAAAATATTCCCTCACCGACGCGCATTTTTGTGTGGAAAAGTCCTAACACTCAGCATCGTTGCGCGCATTTTTACTGGAAATATCCTAATGACAGCCTCTCACAACACAGTCACACGGTTCCAACCCCTTTATCACCCCTTAACTCGTTCATTCTCTCAGCGTTGCTCAGTTTGGGTGCATCATTCACCACAGTTCTCAGTCAGGGCGTAATGACGTTCTTAAAGGGCCATACACTTTTAGAGAACAGCATACTATAACAGTTATAACTCTGTACAGATCATATACATAAGTGATTTACAGCGGTTTTACCTCGTGTTGTTGCATTAATTGTGATCGCTATTCTTCACGTTGAAATATCGTTACAAATGTTGAAGGAACTAGTTAATCTGTTAATCTATATGTGCTCGTATCCCGCTCCTATGTGCTCGTATCCCGCTCCTATGTGCTCGTATCCCGCTCCTATGTGCTCGTATTTAATCATATGTGCTCGTATCCCGCTCCTATGTGCTCGTATCCCGCTCCTATGTGCTCGTATCCCGCTCCTATGTGCTCGTATCCCGCTCCTATGTGCTCGTATTTAATCATATGTGCTCGTATTTAATCATATGTGCTCGTATTTAATCATATGTGCTCGTATCCCGCTCATATGTGCTCGTATCCGCTCTTATGTGCTCGTATTTAATCATATGTGCTCGTATTTAATCATATGTGCTCGTATCCCGCTCCTATGTGCTCGTATCCCGCTCCTATGTGCTCGTATCCCGCTCCTATGTGCTCGTATTTAATCCTATGTGCTCGTATCCCGCTCCTATGTGCTCGTATCCCGCTCCTATGTGCTCGTATCCCGCTCCTATGTGCTCGTATCCCGCTCCTATGTGCTCGTATTTAATCATATGTGCTCGTATTTAATCATATGTGCTCGTATTTAATCATATGTGCTCGTATCCCGCTCATATGTGCTCGTATCCGCTCTTATGTGCTCGTATTTAATCATATGTGCTCGTATTTAATCATATGTGCTCGTATTTAATCATATGTGCTCGTATCCCGCTCCTATGTGCTCGTATCCCGCTCCTATGTGCTCGTATTTAATCATATGTGCTCGTATTTAATCATATGTGCTCGTATTTAATCATGTGCTCGTATCCCGCTCCTATGTGCTCGTATCCCGCTCCTATGTGCTCGTATCCCGCTCCTATGTGCTCGTATCCCGCTCCTATGTGCTCGTATCCCGCTCATATGTGCTCGTATCCCGCTCATATGTGCTCGTATTTAATCATATGTGCTCGTATTTAATCATATGTGCTCGTATCCCGCTCATATGTGCTCGTATCCGCTCTTATGTGCTCGTATCCGCTCTTATGTGCTCGTATCCCGCTCACATGTGCTCGTATCCGCTCATATGTGCTCGTATTCCGCTCCTATGTGCTCGAATCCCGCTCCTATGAGCTCGTATTTGCTCATATGTGCTCGTATCCTCTCTTATGTGCTCGTATCCCGCTCATATGTGCTCGTATCCGCTCATATGTGCTCGTATTTGCTCTTATGTGCTCGTATCCGCTCATATGTGCTCGTATCCCGCTCCTATGTGCTCGAATCCCGCTCCTATGTGCTCGAATCCCGCTCCTATGTGCTCGTATTTGCTCATATGTGCTCGTATTTGCTCATATGTGCTCGTATTTGCTCTTATGTGCTGGTATTTACTCTTATGTGCTCGTATCCGCTTGTATCCGCTCATATGTGCTCATATCCCGCTCCTATGTGCTCGTATTTGCTCATATGTGCTCGTATTTGCTCATATGTGCTCGTATCCGCTCATATGTGCTCGTATCCGCTCATATGTGCTCGTATCCGCTCATATGTGCTCGTATCCGCTCATATGTGCTCGTATCCGCTTGTATCTGCTCATATCAGCTCGTAACCGCTCAATATCCTCTCATATCCGTTCGTATCAGCTCCTATCTGCTCTTATCCGGTCGTATGCACTCGTATCTGCTCGTACACACTCATATGTGCTCATATGCGCTAGTGTCCGCTTATAAATTGGATGAATGACACTCACAAGTCCCAAAAACAGGAATATATTGAGTGTAAATATGCAGCGTGCGGTCCTGCCGTATCTGTCACCGGGACGCAGTGCCCGGGGCGGGCCGGGGGTGCGCGAGCCCCTCTGACCCGCAGCGCCCGGGGCGTTTGACAGCCTCTAATGATCAGCACTGAGGGCAGGGGAGCAGCTGGACGCCGCGGCACAGCAGAGCGACTCATGCGTTCCACTGCAGGCTCGGGCTCAGAGTGATTCAGAAACATGCTGAACAACAGCAGCTCAGCGCTCATCCAGAGCGGACGGAAGATAAACAACGCCGGACGCAAACCTGCACAAACACACAGACGCACAACCGCTCCACAGCGCAGGGATCTGGGCTCTGAGCGCCACTGCTGATTGGCTGAGAGATGTGGGTGTGGCACTTCAAAGACATCTTAAAGTGATTAAATATTACAGGGTGAAAATTAAACGTATTGATGTTTGTTCACAATAAGACCTATAACAATTTTAACGGCGTGCGTTACAGCGGCGTGCGTTACAGCGGCGTGCGTTTGCAGCTGTTATGACTGTGATTGATTCTGCTGCTTGATCAGATCAGTGAAATATTAGGAACATAGAAAGTGTCGTTCTGTATTTGCTTCAAGCTGTTTTATCAATCCATTGAGCAGATGATATGAGCAGATACGAGCGGATACGAGTCTCACGGGAACAACCAATCCACGGTGAGATCCCGGATTTACAGGACAGGCCGAATCTCCCGGTCCTTCCGTGTGTCTTCAGCTCAGATTCTGGCTGCAGTTCAGACACTTTTGGGGCTTTTTCACCCTGTTATTTTGGGGGGAGAATTGAATGTTGAAGCATGTAATAATTCTTGGCAATGGATGGTGTGGAAAAATCTCTCAAACTGGCCAGTGAAATCCAGCTCATGCTGCATGAATTTATTTAACGCTGACACATTTTCTCACATTCCTTTAGAACAAATGCATGATTAGATTTCCTGTCGTTCACACAGTAGAGAGTTGATGGATGGATGGATGGACTGATAGAAGGATGGACAGACAGAAGGATGGATGGATGGATTGCATAGACAAAGAGATGATGGATGGATGGACAGAGAGATGGATAGATACAAACATTGTAAAACGCTACAAGTATCTCTACACTGGTAAAGAAGTAAATGAACTCATGAGCTGATAGTGAGTGCTGCTCTGCTCCTCTTCCTCGGCTCCTCTTCCTCGGCTCCTCTTCTCCTCGGCTCCTCTTCTCCTCGGCTCCTCTTCTCCTCGGCTCCTCTTCTCCTCGGCTCCTCTTCCTCTTCTCCAGATCTGCTCTCCGGAGCAGCAGGTTATTAGCGGCGCCGCTGCAATCCTCTCATTGCTCAACACCAATTGCTCCCCAATTAGGAAGGATAAATGGTGTTTAAAGCGAGCGCACACACAGACGAGCTCATTATGGGCTGCGATCACAGGTCACTCACTGCCACATTAACACACTTACACAAACAGAGCTTCCCTCTCATTTAGAGAAGCTCCTGGCTAATAACCGTGAGATCCGTCTCGCCCACGGTGTTTCCCAGAGAAAACGCTGCGGGATCAAACGCACACGCGCAGAAACAAGCGCTGAGCATTTATAGAGCAGGACATCAGGAACTGCTGATTCTTTTAGGATGGATGGATGGACGGATAGAAGAATGGATGGATGGACAGATAGAAGAATGGATGGACAGATAGAAGGATGGAAAGATAGATGATAGAAGGATGGATGGATGGACAGATGGATAGACAGATAGAAGGATGGACAGATAAATGGATGGATGGATGTATGGGTGGGTGGATGGACAAATAGAAGGATGGATTGGATGGAAAGATAGATAGATGGAGGGATAGATGGATGACAGATAGAAGGATGGAAAGATAGATGATAGAAAGATGGATGGAGGGATAGATGGAAGGATGGATGGATCCTTTCTCTAACACTAGAGTGGTGCTTGCAACATCAAGGTCATGGGTTCGATTCCCAGGGAAAGCAAGAACTGATTAGAATGTCAATGTGTTTCTTGAATGTGATGATAAAAGCAGCTGATAAATGCAGGAATGTGAACCGGAGATGAATAAACTTTGGCCGCGACTAAATCTTCTCATTAATGCTAAAGAAATGTGTAATTAAGTAGCAAACAGTGAAAGACTAAGAACACAAAGACGGGAAACACACAACGCATCTTTCCATCATGAGTCTGAATCACGGACAAATGAATCAAAAACACTGACTCTCTCATTAATGTACATGTAGTTTAGATGGAAATCCCACAATATTCATTAATCAATCCGAACTGATAATTGAATTAACGCTTTTATTTAAAATAAGAACTTCAGTGTTTGTGATCGTCTCCACACACAGCAGCCGTTTTCACATTTATATCCTATTTTATAAATGAAATATTAAGGTCTGTGCAGATCCTGAGCTCCCGCAGGATTCGTCCGAACGCTCCAGATCGGGGCCCCGAGGGCCTGGAGGAGAGCCAGGTCTGCGTCTAGACGCTCTCACTCCTGCATGAGGAGGGCTTTTATTGGGAGGAGGGCGGCTGCGGGATCGTTCGCACTCTCTGAACGGGAACGAGACGCTTACAGAAGCAGAGGAAGAGCGTCACTGTCAGAGCCGGGAAACACGGAGCAGCTGGGATGTGCATCGAGGAGCGAGTCAACGTCTTTAAAAGACACGAAACACACACTCAGTCAAACACACTCTCTCACACACACACACACACACACACACACACACACACGCGCACGTACGTACGCACATATAAATAAATGTATATCCGCCGATGGTGTGATGAAGAGCGAGTTTGATTCTCCTGCACCTTCAAACGCACGTATGCAGGTATAAAAACATCCCATAATTCTGCAAAAGAACATAAAGCATAACAACACTCTCAAACGCACCGCCGTCCTTCCGCTGAACTCTGAGCTTCTGCTTGATTCTCACTGTGAAGCTCAACATCGAGCGGGTTTCATCATCATCATCATCATCATCAGATGAACAGAGCTCTGGTAATATCTGCTCTGCCCAAACGCCGTGTGATTTGGCAGAGGAGATGGTGAGGTTTGGAGGCCGAGCGCCGGCTGTGAAGAGAAGCAGATCCGTAAACGACACGCAGGAGCGTTCGCTCGCGCCGGACGAGAGCAATGAGCCGAACGCTGATGAAGCAGCGCAGCTGGACGGAGTCTGCAGTCCTGAAACACTAACCGCTCCACAACTCCAGCGGGACAGAAGACAATCAGCTCAGAGACGGAGGATATTCAGAGACAGTTCAGTTCATTCAATGAATCATCATCATCTCTGAATGAACCACTGAATCAATTACAACTGATTCACTTCAGCTGCCAGACCGTTTCTCTCAGTGAAGACCATCTTAAAATGAGGCTTTCATGACATGTAACGCATCATAACAGAGAGTGTTTACCATAAACCCTCGTTATCCTGGAGTAAAACACACACACACACACACACACACACACTACCCGCGCTTCATTTCCAGACATGAATGAGTCTGCAATAGATTTGATTCGGTGAGATTCAAGTGATTTGTTAGGATGTGTGTGAGTGTGTGAGAATGTGAGTGTGTGTGAGTGTGTGTGAAAGTGAGTGCATGTGTGTGTGTGTGTTTGAGTGCATGTGTGTGTTTGTGTGAGTCTGTGTGTGTGTGTGTCTATGTGTGTGTGTGTGTGTGTGTGTGTGTGTGTGTGTGTAGCATTTGGGTTCAGATAAATATTTAATAAATTGCACACACACTCACTCAAAATGCTGTATACACTTTGTGTGTGTATATATACACATATATACAAATAACAACAATAATTATTCTTATCTGCTATGGCAAGTTGTTGTTATTGCTGTACGGCTGCAGCCAATCAGAACAGATCCTGCTAGTGCATATATTTATTTGAGATGTGATGCGTGACGTCCTGATGCACAAACATCGCTGAACACACACACAACCAGCGGGAGAAAGTGTCAGACTCACAGCAACTCTCAAGCAGACGAGCATCTGCTGAAGGAAGGCATGCAGGAAGTGCAGCGGATCCATTATTAACGAGCAGTTTCTGCTGATTGGAGCAGCTTTTCCCGGGAGGAGCAGGAGGAGATCTTCCGTTGGCTCAGTGCCCCTGATTTATTTACTGCACATTATTAATGGAGCGGGGTTAAGACTTTGATACGGCCCCTGTGTCCGCTTTGATGCTGCTGTAGAGAGGCACACGAGGGACACACACACACACACACACACACACACACACTCGCCGGAGGAGACGCACGGATGGCACACGCATTGTTAAACCTCCACACGATTGCACAGGTTGCGTTCGGTGGAGATCCAGACTGACAGCGTGTTTTTGTTTATCCTTCCCAAAATTCAAAGGCCCCGGCGCTCCGGAGGGAGAGGCATGTGTGCGCCGCGGGAACAGCAGGAGAACAAACACAAATATTCCTGGAAATCAAACCTTGTAATCATGATGCATCTGTGAAACTGGATCCCGGAGCTCCTGACAGACTCTCACACACACTCTCCTCA
>JAWRVZ010000626.1:105772-108272 GCA_037043235.1 Rhodeus uyekii
TACAGCATAGGTGTCAAACTCAAGGCCCGCGGGCCACATCCGGCCCGGCGTGTAATTATGTCCGGCCCGCGAGAGCATTTTATTAATGGCCCGCGAGATGTCCCGCACTCCAGCTGACTCGCCGAACACTTCCTGTATTAAACAGGGAGTGGCTAATGATGCTTCGCGCTCGCGCTAGTACCGCGCGATTGTTATTGTCAATTATCTATAACTGTTCAGGCTCGGTACACAGTGCTTGTGCGCGAAATTCAGGTGTTGATCATCGGATGAGAAGAGCCCGCCCTCATGGCAGAACGTCTTCTTGCATGATTGACAGGTCAGACAGCATATCAGCGCCAGCTGTCAGAGTGATAGTACAAGCGCCAGAAAGAAAATACAGCGCAAAAAAAAAAAAAACACATTACGTCCTTAGGGACGTAACAAATATATTGAAATATTATTAAGTGTAAAAAAAATTGTGATATAGTTTGTAAAATCTGCTATAACCCATGGGTAATATGCGGTATAATACGGTATATGTTGACATACTGCCGGTATACCCGTGTGTCTCATTTGCGGAGCTAATGTGGCAGTAATTAAATAATTTAATAAGACGGCACTATAAGACAAATGACATAAGAGCACATTCAACTGAATGATTTGATTTGTTATTGCTGAAAAGCAAAAATTTTATTTAGATTTCCAGGTTTTGTTATGCAGCATGTCCATATTTTGAATTTGTATAATTTTGACAGGATATATTTTTATGGAGAGCAAAATCTTTTATATATAAATCTTTTTAAGTTTTATATAAAATGACATAAGAGTAAAGAAATTTGAATGTTTGTTCTTTTAACTTTTACTTTTTACTTGTTTACTTTATTTCTAACTTGTATAATTTAGACAGGATATATTTTAATTTGTTTTAAAGTTTTTTTTTAAATATTTTTCTATTTTTAAGTTATTTAAGGCAGTGGTCCCCAACCCCCGGTCCGCGGACGAAGTGCCACCGGGCCGCGGAGCGATTTCGCGGACCGGTCCGTCGATGAAATGGTACCGGGCCGCGGAGCTCATTCGCGGAAGCGGCTGCAAGCGGCTGCAAGCGGCTGTGGCGATGTGACTATGGAGACGTTTGAACAGTCCCCCCCCGTCAACTATCTCGCGCGGAACCATCATCCATCTCACTCGCACTCGCACTCGCACTCCCCCCCCCCCCCCCCCCCCCCCCCCCCCGTCAACAATCTCGAGCGGGCACCGGTCCGCGGCAAAATTATCACAAAAAAAAAAAAAGGTTGGGGACCACTGATTTAAGGTATAAGTTGATTTATTCCAGAATAATATTTCTGTCTGTTTTTATTCACATCTAATTTAAAAAAAGGTAAGTTTTAAAAGTTTAGTTTTAGTGTTTTCAATAAATGTTTATCCTGTTCGGCCCGCGACCTAAAGTTTTTTTTGGATTTTGGCCCCCTGTGCAATTGAGTTTGACACCCCTGGTCTACAGCATTACACTGCAACAGGGAGCCAAACCAGGGTTTTTTCCACGTAGCTCTATTTTTATCATTTAATTCTTTATTTAGAGCATTGTTGTTCTATTTCTGACAAATATAATATTTCATATTTCTTTTTAATCTGATTGAAATCATTTTAAAATAATTTCAATGTCACATTTTAATGTTTAAATGCCCTCTCACCTCCCACTTGGTCTCCTCCAGCCGGGGCAGAATATCCGCCTGCTCCTTGCGGTAATCCAGGCACTTTCTCTCCAGCTCCTCTCTCTGGGCGAGCAGGGCGCTGATCTCCTCCTGCAGTCGGCCCTTGTCCTGCTGGAGCCGGCCGATGTGAGTCTGCAGGGCCTGTTGCGTGCGCTGGGCTCGATGCGTGACCTGCTGCAGCCGCCCGGCGTAGTTCTGCCGCAGCTCCTCCATCTCGCGCTCCCACACGCGCTGCTTCTCCTCGAACACCTGCACGATGGCGGCCTCGCTCTGGTCCAGGTTACGCCGCATGTGAATCACCTGCGGATCGGGGCAGTCATTGCCGTGTTCTTAATGCTTTGTGCGGTTGTTTGAAATCATTCTGAGCCGTCATGTGGATTTCATACGGGTTTGGAACAACACAAGCTTGAGAAAATCAATCACAGAATCTTCTTTTTTGAGTGAAATTTTAAATGTACAAAAGCATAAAATGCCTATTTTCTGTCACTGTTTAGATTTTATTAATTTTTGTTTAAAATATTTCAACCATCTGGTAAAAGGTCTCTAACTGGTCCATAGTGTGTGTGTGAATGTGAGAAAGAGTGTGTGTGTGTGAGAGAAAGAGAGAGAGTGTGTGTGTGTGTATGTGTAAACAAACATCTAAAGATTGTTAAATAAAGACACATTTACTGGAGAAGCAAAATCACTGAAGATATTAAGAGTGAAAAGGAATCAAAATTAAATTATATAACAAATATCTGGAGTCAGAAAAATAAATTTAATTCAATGGCAAAACAGGATTAATTTTATGTCTGCTGCTTTTTTAAGCA
>JAWRVZ010000626.1:113272-124951 GCA_037043235.1 Rhodeus uyekii
TAGCAGTTTCTATTGGGAAAAAAAAAAAAAAAAGATTCAGTGATTGGCATCACGGCAGTGTTTTAATCATTGGTAAAAGGGGGAATAATTGTCATGCAGCAACTCTCCAGTGTGTACACTTATTTTTCCTGTAAAGAAAATAAGAGATAAGGGACAACCTACAAAGTGGCGATTTGTCCAAGATTTACAGGCTGTTGATGCTGCGATCAGATCCAGAGCAACAAATGTGCCAAACACTCAAACTACCATTCTGTCTCAAATTCCACAGAATGCGTTGAGGTTTTTAGGTTTAGATTGGGCACTGAGTCTTGAACCTCTGACTCGGACCCCAGCCACAGCTCTTTACTGTATGTTGATAATCTTTTAATTTGTGCATGTGATGAACTAACATGTGTGTCTGACAGTGTTGCCCTCCTGAAACATTTAGTGAAAGAGGGTCACAAGGTCAGTCAGTCTAAGATGAAGTTTGTGTAACAGGAAGTGACCTTTTCCCTAATGCCAACATGGCATTGTATGGCATGGCGTTGGGCCATGTTATAACGCCAAACAGTAAATCCCTGTCTGACAAAGAGCGCAAGCTATCAGAGAAGTAAAAAAAAAAAAAAAAAGACACACGATTTAAATTCTGGGGATGTGTTAATATTGGAAAAACAGTTATTCCAAATTATGCTATTGTGGAAAATCATGTAAGAGCATTGACTGTGAAAAAAAAACGGGTTGAGAAAAGCATTTGTCTTTGGGGAAGAGACTGTTTCAGTGGAATGGCACTCTGTTATCGCAATGATAATGAACCAAAACAACCTAACTAACTGTTCTAAAAACCAATGATGATTCATGTCTGAGTGTGTGTGAGTGACTGCACTTTATGTTTTGTATGTCCCGATAGTGTCATTAACCTCTGGAATGAGTGTTTTATCATTACAGATGGTTAAAGTGAAGTGACAAACTTTAAAGAAGCCGATAATTCTGATTGGATCTGATGAAAAGACGATATAGAACATGGGACGAGACTGATTATCCAGCTCTGTCTGCTAGTGGAAAATATGACGAGTTAATTTCAGTTATTCTCTGGATTAGTTTAAATAATTGTAAGTTGAAATTGTGAAGCTGAAGATAGCCGTCCATTATGGGGTTTAAAACCCTTGTCTAAATTCAACTGAGGGTCTAAATTTAAATAGTATCAACTATGTGTGATACAACTATACAAATGTTAAATGACGGCAGAGATAGTGTGACACATTGGCTAAAGTCACCCTCCAAATTATCCAGAGAGCACCCTCACATCTATGAAAGGCCAGTGGGCGAACAAAGGAGAAAGTTTTATTCATTTTAATCCATTAAATGGATGCATGACATTAGATAAACCTGGCCACAGATTGAGAACTGTGGAATTAAGAGAATTTGTGAGTTGAGATTATGATTTGACATAATCTGCCCTTGATCAAGTCTGTACACCAAGACCTGACTTGTCGGACGCACCACTAGATAACTGTGAAAATATTTTGTTTGAAGATGGCTCTGCCTCTAGAGACGAAACAACAGGCCACATTCGAGCAGGCTATGCTGTGACGACTGAGTTTGAAGAGATAGCTTCAGGGCCATTGACCTCGAACTACTCTGCCGACAGCAGAGCTTCTGACCTTAACCGAAGTGTGCAAATTAATGGAAGACAAATATATGATGATTTAGATGGATTTTAGTTATTCTTTTTGGGTGGTGCATGACTTTGGGGCTATATGGAAACACTGGGAACAGTTTTATTTTATTTAATATTATTTGATGGTTGACCCATCCCAAATTTGATAGTTTTCAAATGCGCTGCGCACACTAACACAAAAGATTCTATTTCTGCAGGCAATGACAGAGCGGATGCAGCAGCAAAAGCTACGGCTGCAAAACCACCGAATGAGGAATTCACCATGTTTTCTGACACTAACTATGATTCTTCAAATTCTCTACAGGCCATGCAATCTTTTGCTACGGGTGGAGAGAGGATCGGTTGGAAGAAAGCAGGATGTAGTGTTAAGGACGCCGTGTGGATGAGTGTTGATGGCAAACCCTGTTTACCCAAAAATTTTTTCAATCATTATGCTAAATTGACACATGGGTTAGACCATGTGTCAAAAGGAGGGATGGTGACCAGTTGACAAATTTGTGGTTTACAAAGGGGTTTACAACATGTGCAGAAATTTTTTTGTAAAAGATGTGTAATTTGTAGCACAAACAATGTGGCAAGAGGAATAAAAGTACCCATTGTATCGCAGCCACCACCAGCAGGGCCTTTGAATATCTCATGATGGATTTCATAGAACTGAACCCTTGCGAGGGCAAGAAATATTGTTTGGTTATGGTGGATCTTTTTTCCAAGTGGACGGAAGCGTTCCCCACATCCAAACAGGATGCAGCAGCAGTAGCAAAAGCCCTGTTGAATGAGATTGTCCCACGATGGGGCATACCACGAAAAATCAGTTCTGACAATGGCACACATTTCGTTAATGAGGAATCAAACAGGTTGGAACCTTTTTGGGAATTGATTTGAGACAACACTGTGCCTACCACCCAGCTTCTGGGGGTGCTGTGGAAAGTGAAAATTTCACAATAAAATCAAAATTGGCTAAGTGCTGCGAAGAAACAGGGCTCACATGGGTTAAGGCTCTTCCAATTGTCCTGATGTACATGAGAATGAGAAAGAGGGCCAGAACAAATCTGAGCCCATTTGAAATATTGTTTGGAAGACCACCCTATGTAGGACTCGAGGGGGGTAAACAGCGCCTGCCATCAACCGATATGTGTGAAAATAACATGTTGAACTGTCGTAAAGAAATGTATTTTCTGCTGGCTAACATCTGTGTGCAGGTAAAAGCAGCTCAGGGAAAGACAGCTGAGACCCCGCTCTGAGACCTCAGACCAAGAGATCTCGTGGTGATAAAGGATCTGAGGAGAAAGAGCAGGAAGGCAAAGAGATGGCTGGGCCCGTTTCAAGTGCTACTGGCGACGCACACGGCATTGAAGGTCACAGAGAGAGCCACGTGGGTTAAAGCTAGCCATTGCAAGAGCCACCTGCAGAGGGAGAAGGGGAATCGAAGGAGTAGAAACCACAGATTTCAATAACCGTTTATGTTTACATTTGACACATACTTCTGTTATCTGAACAACGCAAGGACATCTCAGAGGAACATTTAAAACAAGTGACTCAGAGAAACTCTGAGCATTGAGCAAGAAGGCTGAGATGACGCCGCACCGAGACCTTGGCACCCGTTCAGACGTTCGGGGCTGTGCGGCCTGAGAGGCACTACGTGCATTTTGACTGATCTGCATCAGTCTGGGTATGTGGTGACAGAGCATATTATGTGTTGCCTATCCTAAGATATTAGTGAGTAGCAGCTGACCTTTTGGGGTATGGGAAGACTTGAAAGTATTTGGGCAATTGTGTTTAAGGTATGGGAAGACTTGAAAGTATTTGTGCAAGGCTAACTTTCCTACCGAGGGAGGGAGAGTCTGTGTTGACCTTCAAGGTCAGGGAAGATATAAATGTTGAAGCTGCCTGTCCTTCTTTGTCACACTCTGCAGGGCAGCTTCGGATGTCTGTATGACTGTGTCCTTTCTTTGCAAAGAAATAAACCTTTTAAAATTCACGATTGGGATATTTGTCTCTTATTCAGAACCAGTAAAAGATTTTGCCACCACACTGTCTATCTGTCTCTCTGTCTGTCTCTCTCTCTATCTGTCTATCTGTCTCTCTGTCTGTCTCTCTCTCTATCTGTCTATCTATCTGTCTGTCTGTCTCTCTATCTGTCTGTCTGTTTCTCTGTCTATCTGTGTCTCTGTCTGTCTGTCTGTCTCTCTCTCTATCTATCTGTCTGTCTGTCTATCTGTCTCTCTGTCTGTCTCTCTATCTGTCTGTCTATCTGTCTGTCTATCTGTTTATCTATCTGTCTGTCTATCTGTCTATCTATCTGTCTGTCTATCTGTCTATCTGTCTGTCTATCTGTCTAGCTATCTGTCTGTCTATCTGTCTGTCTATCTATTTGTCTGTCTGTCTGTCTATCTGTCTATCTATCTATCTGTCTGTCTGTCTATCTATCTGTCTGTCTATCTGTCTAGCTATCTGTCTGTCTATCTGTCTGTCTATCTATCTGTCTGTCTGTCTCTCCATCTCTCTCTCTATCTGTCTGTCTGTCTCTCTGTCTGTCTCTCTGTCTGTTTCTCTCTCTATCTGTCTGTCTATCTATTATCTCTCTCTCTATCTGTCTGTCTATCTGTCTGTCTATCTGTTTATCTGTCTGTCTATCTGTCTATCTATCTGTCTGTCTATCTGTCTATGTCTCTCTCTATCTGTCTGTCTGTCTCTCTCTCTATCTGTCTCTCTATATCTCTCTCTATCTGTCTGTCTGTCTGTCTGTCTGTCTCTCTATCTATCTGTCTGTCTATCTATCTGTCTGTCTATCTGTCTGTCTCTCTATCTCTCTCTCTATCTGTCTATCTGTTTGTCTGTCTGTCTCTCTATCTCTCTGTCAGTCTATCTGTCTCTCTATCTGTCTATCTATCTCTCTATCTATTTGTCTCTCTGTCTATCTGTCTCTTTCTATCTCTCTCTCTCTCTCTGTCTATCTATCTATCTGTCTGTCTGTCTATTTGTCTCTCTGTCTGTCTGTCTATCTGTCTCTTTCTATCTCTCTCTCTCTCTCTCTCTCTCTCTGTCTATCTATCTGTCTGTCTGTCTCTGCTTCAGTCGTACCTGCTCAAGTTTCCCAGAGACAGCGAGAATCTTGGGTGGTGTGCGACTGTCTCTCTTGGTGTTGTTTGAGTCTCTGCTCTTCAGTGGTGCCGCTCCATCGTGGTTCTTCTCTGCGCCATGGCCGACGACGTTCCCGCACGCATCCAGAGACACTCCTCCCCCCGTCCGGTGTCCGTCCCTGCGGCCGGTGCCGTTCCCCTCCAGCCCGTTCCCGTTGGCAGGAACCCTCTCCAGGCGAGCCGAGGCGATGTTGAGCTGGGCTCGATCTGTCGTGATGCTGCTCCCGCCTCTTTCATCACTGGAGCCCTCGGAGGCGGACGGAGGGACGTGGAGACGCTCGGCGCTGCAGCTGCGGTCGGAGGGACCGCGACGGGACAGGGGCGGGCCACGAGGGAGGGTGGTGCGCGTGCCCACGCTCTTCATGGCAAACTCCTGCTCACCGGCCACCCCGCTGCCCACACTACCCATGCTGGGGAACCAGAGCGTCACTCAACCCCGCACCCTCCGCAGGGGCCATCACAGCGGCCGCACCTCCAGACACACACTGCAGACAGAACAGGGGTAAGACATTTCATTCAAAAAACACTGTTTCAAATAAATGCTGTTCTTACTGTTCATCACAGAATCCTGAGAAATAAAATGTATTACAATTTTTACAAGTATAAGCTATTTTCAACACTGATAATAATCATAAATGTTTGTTGATCATCAAATCATCATATTATAATGATTAGTGTAGATCATGTGACACTGAAGACTGGAGTAATGATGCTGAAAATACAACTTTAATCACAGGAATAAATGACACTTTACTATATATTCACATAGAAAACAGCTGTTTTACACTGATATAATATTACACTGTTTTACTGTATTTATCATCTAATAAATTCAGCTTTAATCACAGGAATAAATGACACTTTACTATATATTCACATAGAAAACAGCTGTTTTACACTGATATAATATTACACTGTTTTACTGTATTTATCATCTAATAAATTCAGCTTTAATCACAGGAATAAATGACACTTTATTATATATTCACATAGAAAACAGCTGTTTTACACTGATATAATATTACACTGTTTTACTGTATTTATCATCTAATAAATTCAGCTTTAATCACAGGAATAAATGACACTTTACTATATATTCACATAGAAAACAGCTGTTTTACACTGATATAATATTACACTGTTTTACTGTATTTATCATCTAATAAATTCAGCTTTAATCACAGGAATAAATGACACTTTACTATATATTCCCATAGAAAACAGCTGTTTTACACTGATATAATATTACACTGTTTTACTGTATTTATCATCTAATAAATTCAACTTTAATCACAGGAATAAATGACACTTTACTATATATTCACATAGAAAACAGCTGTTTTACATTGATATAAAAGCTATTTTTTGGGTTTACATTCACATTCATGCATTTATCAGCTGCTTTTATCATCGCATTCAAGAAACACATTGACATTCTAATCAGTTCTTGCTTTCCCTGGGGATCAAACCCATGACTTGATGTTGCAAGCGCCGCTCTCTACTGTTAGACACACAGGAAAGTCTATGTGTCATTTCAGATGCAAATTAATGCTCCATCTCTTTAAAAATAAATTAATAGAAAACGAGACTCTGAGTAATTTATAATTCAATAATAATAATTCTACATTTATATAGCGCTTTATCATGAACACTCAAAGCGCTTTACATGGACGGGGGGACATCCTGGTATTTTTAATGAGCACAGAGAGTCAAGACCTCAGTTTTGCAGTACAGTGTCCCCATCACTATACTGGGGCATTAGGACCCACACAGACACAGGGTGACGCCCCCTGCTGGCCTCCTAACACCACTTCCAGCAGCAACCAAGTCAGTCTCCCATCCAGGAAAATAACCAGCCTCAGCCCCGCTCAGCTTCAGTGGGTAACTAGTCTTAAGCTACAGGGTGACATTGCTGCCAGCGCAATAATTTGCACGATAATCAGCTTAATTGAGTTGATTAGTGAGTCTTCAAAAAAAACACTGGCATACAATCAAATAAACACCAAAGCCTTTCATTTCCTTTATAAAAGAAAATAAGATGTTTGTAGGAAAATATTTGGGAACTTTAAGCACTTCTCTGGATTTCCTGTGTGTCTAACAGTAGAGAGCAGCGCTTGCAACATCAAGGTCATGGGTTTGATTCCCAGGGAAAGCAAGAACTGAATGTCAATGTGTTTCTTGAATGCGATAATAAAAGCAGCTGATAAATGCAGGAATGTGAATGGATTTATCTTAAGACTTTCGTGAATCAGAATAAATCCGGCGGAGAGCATCAGTGCAGTAACTCATGCAACAGTTTCCTTCTTGTCTTTAGGTGTTTTTGCACAATCTCCAACCATAAACAAATGCACTTATTATAATGCATGCACAGCTAAACCTATAGCGGCTGTACAGACGGATGCCAGCAACACCCAGTGTAACCCAGGTAACCTAGGTTACCAGTAAAGGGACAAACGGGAGTAAATTTTCGGAAGAAAAGGAGTTTCAGCCAATCGCTGATTGTGCTGCAGTGACAGACACTTCTAAGAGCCAATGAGAGCAGCGCACCCAGGTTGCGCGGGCACAGCTGTCAGTTGAGGGGAGACAGAGAGCGGGAGTGTGAGTCAGAGGAAGCAGCTGTGTGGAGCGAATTTTAAATATAGGAAAAGCTAGTAAACTTCGATAAATGACTGAATTTCATAGTGATATTGATTCTGAGTGGATGCGATAGTTTGAGAGAGCTATTAGCGGAGTGAGAGAAAGACGAGGCGGACATCTAAAAATAGAAGCCAATGTGGATTCATCGAGAGTGATTCTGAATAGAATATGTGTGATTGCCTTGGTGAGTGATTAGTAAACTAGTAAATATGCTAGTGTTTTTCAGATTGATATATGTGTGTGTGGTGTTTATATGTGCCATGTACATAATGTGAGTCAATGCCATTTTGTACGTGGGCTAAAGCTAATGGTTATTTAAACGTTGTTATGGTAAAATGTTAATTGAAAATGTGTATTGATTATTATTTCTGCCTTTTGTTTCTGTAAGGCTGGGTTTTTTTGTGAGATTTACCTCAGGAGATGCAACTGAGCATATGAATACGGCGAGCCACCCGGAACCGATTCATTTATGAACTGTGCATTTGAGTTCGACAAAACGGGTAGGAGAGGTTTCTTTTCCCTTTAGGAAGAGCAGGACTCGGACCCGTTGGGATTTCTTTATTTTTCCCTTTCTCCGATTGTTTTTGAACCCCAAGGAAAGACTGATTTTGAGCTGGACAGTGAATCGAATCATTTAGTTCACGGACTTGAACGAATCGACTCATTGAACCTTGGACGGTTGATTCACAACGAAATAACCGTTATTTTGAGGGACTGATTAATTCTGTGGAGTAATTGAATTGTAATTGAGAGTGATTTCTATTCCTATCTTCTGTTGAATGTGTTGTTTTGTTTTATTGACTGTTTTTTTTTCATTAGTTGTGTATATATTCTGACTGATACTGTTTGGGTTCTTCAAGTTTTATTTCTTCTTTGATTTGTATGTATATAAATGTGTTTTTTAATATATTGCAATAATAATTAATTGACTTTTAATATAAAATTTCAAAAGACTTTTGCAGTGGTTATTCGCCTACTTTGTTGCCATCCTCTCTCCAGAAGCCGTGCCCTTCTTCTGATACCTAGGCCCATATTGAGTATTATCAAGTGTGACACGTCAGACACGTGCGCGCTACAAACTTTGGCGAGCCAGCCAGGAGAGAGGTGGTACCGGCAATTGTGGTGAATACTTCTTGAAATAAGCACGCACAGTAACAGACATGGATGTTGTGGAGCGAGAGAGTGTTAACGTGCCAAATGCGGTGATTGCCAGTGGTATCACACTGACTGAATTGGATCAAGTATTAGAAATATACCTTTCAAAGTTCGGCTCCATACGACGTAACTTACTAATTGATGATCCGCAATCAGAGTTCCATCACAGTGCAATAGTTGAGTTTTCACACAACTCTGCCATAAGCAACCTTAAACTTCTGCTGCCATTAACAATAGTTAGCCCCATTGATGCAGACACTGTGTTTCGTGTGCGCACCCTGAGTAGTGTTTACAACCCCACTGCCCGCACCGCTACTGCAGAGTGCTTGGAAAAGTTGCAAGCCATAGCAAGTGCCAATGGAGAATCCCTACAAGATGTGCTCCAACGAGAATTGATGAAGATGAGTGGAGTGAGAACCCTGGAGAATGCTTCACCAAGATTAGAGAATGGGCTAGAGCATCACCCTTTGGAGTCAAACATCTTGACATGTGCAACTAGCACTCCTCAGTGGATGGAAGGGTGTAAGTCGCCTCTTGTAATGAGAAGAGAACCTGAAAACCCAGTCAAGACAAGTACCGATGCAGCCTCACCTGATTGTTTAAGTGATCCTGATGTCAGTTCTGCTGAGATATCTGTGAAACTTCCTATAACTGCTATGCATCCTCCTGGCATTCAGAGAGTGGTGATGGAACACATTGTGAAGACGAGTGACTCCATGTCCCAGCACAGTTTAGGATTTCGCCTTAAAGCTTTCTCTGGGAGGAGCCCCCGCCCCACCAACGAACCTGACTTTGACACCTGGCGGGCGAGTGTTGATTACCTGCTAAATGATCCATCCCTTCCTGAATCAAATAAGACGCGGAAAATTATGGACAGCTTATTACCACCTGCCTCGGACATCATCAAGTATGTGAATCCGAGCACTCCATCATCAGAGTGTCTTAGGCTGTTAGAGTCTGTTTATGGGTCAGTGGAGGATGGCGATGAATTGCTTGCGAAATTTATAAGCACCCTGCAGAACCCTGGTGAAAAGTCATCCACCTATCTCCACAGGTTGCACATAATCCTGAGTGCTACCATCAGGCGAGGCGGAGTGGCAGAGAAGGAACGAGACCGTTGTTTGTTGAGGCAGTTCTGCCGAGGCTGCTGGGACAACGCCCTGATAGCTGACTTGCAACTTGAAAAGAAAAAGGATGAACCACCACCCTTTGCCGAATTAGCAATACTTCTCCGCACAGCTGAGGACAAGCAAGCATCAAAGGAGGAGAGGATGAGAAAGCATTTGGGGATGAACAAGTATCCATCAGTCTCCCACAAATTACGGACAGCCACACACCAACAGTCTGCTTATTGTTGTAGCGTGTTGGAGGAGGAAACTGCGAACAATCCTTCCTTAGCCATTCCCAAGCAGAGAGCCTCTAAGCAGAGAAGTATAGCGCCATGCCCTGAAACACTTGAAGTTGGTACCCTGAAGAGAGAGATTGCAGCCCTTCAAAGCCAAATTGCAGCTGTCAAAACAGTGGCTGATCAGGAAATAAGAGAGCGAACTGAGACAAGTGAGCTTCAGAAACTGAAGGGGCAGATAGCTGAGCTTAAGGTCCAAGTTGCTGCTTGTGGAGTGCAGGCGAGCTATACTGAAAGACCCTCTCGCGAGAGAGATTATCAGAGTAAATATGATGCCAAGGAAGCCAGTAGAGGGGGAAATAGGAAGCTGAAGTATGCAGAGCCATGGATCAACCGTCCTAGGCCGTGGTATTGCTTCCGTTGTGGAGACGATGGACATATAGCTCTCAGGTGTGATAATCCCCCAAACTCGGCTAGAGTTGAAGAAAAGAGGCAAAAGCTGAGGGAAAGGCAAGCTGAGTGGGATCTCCAAAATGAAACCTCTGCGGTGCCTTTAAATTGAAGTCAGTCTCTATTGCAGGGCGGAGGGGGACTGAGAAGAATCAAAGCCCTAGACATCAACGAATGCCAGACAAGAGTACCAGCATTAGAAACCCTTTGGAGCTGCCAGCTGGATTAGTAGGACTGAAATGTACTGCCAGAATCAAAGTCGAAGGAGAGGAAGTGAACTGCCTATTAGATACAGGATCCCAGGTTACTACAATTCCCTTGTCCTTTTATAACAGCCATTTGTCACAACATCCTATGAAGCCATTGAATCACCTGTTGGAAGTTGAAGGAGCGAATGGACAGGCTGTTCCCTACCTGGGATATGTTGAGTTAACCCTGAAGTTCCCACAGGAGCTCTTAGGAACAGAAGCTGAAGTCCAGACATTGGCTTTAGTGGTCCCAGACTTGACACATGTGCCCCAAATCCTCGTCGGCACCAATACCTTAGATGTCTTGTATGCTGAACATGTGCAAGGGACAATGCCCAGAGTTAAGTCGCATCACTATGGATATCAAGCTGTGATAAGAGTATTGGAAGCTAGGAGACAACGAGCCAGGGCAAATGTCTTGGGCCAAGTAAAAGTGAAGGGAGACATACCTGAAGTAGTGGCAGCCGGAAGTACCATAGTCCTTGATGGATATGTTAACATCATTGGGCCGCCATCAGAGGCTTGGGTAACAGTAGAGCCGTCAACGTCATCTCCCTTGCCTGCTGGATTGCTGTTGGCTAGTTGCCTACATTCCTTACCTCCAAAGCGCAATGTCCAGATACCAATAGTGCTGAAGAACGAGACCCTATCGGATTTAATAATCTCTCCAAAAGCAATCCTGGCGGAAGTGCATGCAGTCCAATGTGTGATTGAGGGAGGAAACACCACAAGTGCTTCTGAGCGCAAAGATGTGAACTCTTCGCAAGCTGAGATTGTTCCTGACTTCGGCGATTCCCCTTTATCATGTGAGTGGAAGAGGAGGATAATGGACTTAGTTAACTCCATGCCTGATGTGTTTGCGCTGCATGATTTGGATTACGGCCACACAGATAAAGTAAAACACCACATCAACCTCAGTGATAACACACCTTTCAAGCACCGGGCCAGGCCTATCCATCCACAGGATACAGACGCAGTGAGAAAGCACCTCAAAGAGCTTCTTGATGCAGGTATTATTAGAGAATCAGAGTCCCCATTTGCTTCCCC